>PVKB01002401.1:0-285970 GCA_004027205.1 Ctenodactylus gundi | reverse complement strand
GTGTGTTTCCTTTTTTCTTGATTTTTAAAAAAGTGTGAGTTCTATGGAACATTGTGAACAGCAGCGAAATCTACAGGAATGGGGGTTACCTGTCACTGATAATCTGATTATATCTGCTAGTGTTTTGAAGGAGGAGGGAAGGGATTGGTTTGGAGAGTCATAAGATGTGTTAGCAAGGAAACTTCCTGAAGAGTTTGAGTCTGGGTCTGTGGCTTGCACAATTGTAAATTTATGAGACCATCTGGGACTCATTTAATCTATAGATAGGTTTGCCTTTCATGAAAGTCACTCTGGAAGATAGCAAAAGTATTGCTGAAAATATTAGAATTCCTTCCTTTTCTTTTCTCTCCTTTTTATTCTTTATTTACTTATTTATTCACTGGGATGGAACACACGGCAAGCAAGTGCTCTGCTGTTGTGCTTATTGCCAGCCGTTTTATTTTTCTTTGAGACAGGGTCTTGCTAAGTTGCCTGGGCTGGCCTCCAGCTTGTGATCCTGCCGCCTCAGCCTCCTGTATAGCTGAGATTATAGGCATGCAGCACTGCATCTGGCTTTGAGTATGTATTTTTTTTGGATATTTTTAGTTGGTTTCAAAATGGCCTGTGAACATGTATGTGATTTAGGAAAATAGCAAAACATCTTTCAGAGCCATATGAGGGAGGAAAATAAAAACCTGATTTTTCATACTTGCCAGTAAAGGAATGGAGGTGGGACTTCCTTTCTTTGGTGAAGACAGAAGACGTGACAAGATGAAAGAAGGTACACTTTCATGTCTCTTTAATCCGTCCAGTGACCTGTTGTTTACTGTGTTGAGGATTTTCATTTTATAGATGAGAAGTGAAATGTTCAGGCTGAGAAGGAAAATAGGATTTAAGAGTTAAGCCCAGGTATCTTACCCTTTTCTTTCCCCCACCCTGCTTGTGTTAGTCAGCTTTCCATCACTGTGACAAAATACCTGTGATAAACTGCTTGAAAGGAAGAAAGGTCTGTTAGGCTCACAGTTTCAGAGGTTTTGCAGGCTGTGGTTGCTTGACCCTACTGTTTGGGCCTATGGTAATGTGGGAGGCCATGGTGGAAAGTGTGTGGCAGAGCATAGCTGCTCACTTCTGGAGGCTGGGAAGAAACACAGAGGAAGGGACTGGGTTCCCTTGATCCCCCTCAAGGTCATATCCCCAATAACCTTCCTAAAACCAGGCTCTGCCTTCTGAAGTTTCTTTCACCTTCCCATAGCAGCATGCCCTGGCAACCACACTTTTAATATGTGAACTTTTGGGCTCAAACCGTAATACTTCTCTTCCTCTGACAAATGCTACAGGAATTACCAAGCTCTGTTGCATTTAGAAAATCCTGTGTTGATAGATGAAATTTGGTTTTCATTCTGTCTTATTACAGAGCTCCAGGAACTAAACGGCCTCTGCTGGCTAGAGCTGTCTGAAGACAGCAGCCCTCAGTAGCCTGTGTTTGGCTTCAGGAGGCACTAGTTCTTCCCTGGTACAATCCTTGGGGCCTTGTTGCATGGAGATGTTCTCTGGGGCCTTTCTCTATCCTGCCAGAACTCATAGGCTGACTTGTGGATCTTCCTATATAGACTTCTTATTCTTCCTGACTAAAAATTAGCCAGTCTTACCTGGCTGATGTATTTTCTGGGTGGCTGATTAGGTAGATGGATAATATGCTTATTGGAAACTGTATTTCTGTATATAGAATAGTCCTTTCCTGGTGAGATATTTATGTAAAATCTGACCACAGAGGCCAAGTATTGCTGAGCACTTGAGTGCTCACAGCTTCCTTTCCTTAAAGGAAAATCTTCCAAGTCACAAGGGTTAATGTCTTCACTGTGTAGTCAAGACTTTTAGAAATTAGTTCTGAGGAAAATCCTCTGGACAGATTGGTTTCAGACAGACATAGATCTTAGGGTCCTTCAGCTGTACTTGAGGTGGGACAGGTCCAGGAGAGATAAGAGAACATACAGACGATAGGTCTTGTCCTTTCTGGTTCATATCCTCCAACAAGGTGGCCCTCTTCACTGTGACTGGGACTGTCATCTAAATATTAAGTGCATAGAAAGCAGAGCTTCATTTAACCTCTTCTGGCTCAAAATGTGAGCTAAGAAGCCTTGGGGCTTCTCTTGGGAGCCCATAATATAATGATTTCTTCATTTGATGGTTTCTTTATTTTTACAGTTTTAATCCTGCATAGTTTTCACGGCAGAGTACTAGGTTGTGGGTGACCAGATACACACATTTCCTGCACAGCTTAGATTTCTGTTTTAAACATTTTCACAGTTTTTCTTGGATGAAGTGAGGGCCCCGAGGGAAAAAAAAATGTGAAGACAATTTTATGCAAACTTCCCCTGGTAAGATATTTCTTTTCATACATTTAATTTCCGTAGAGAATTTCAGAGCAGGTGTGAAGAGCTGGGTGTTACTAAGGAGCAGGTGTCTCCAGTGGTGTGAGTAACTGGTGTGGCCACCTAAAACTGCTTTTCCTGTGTATGAAAGATTGTATTATCCCATACCTGTCTGTGGGTGGATTGTGTACATTAGATTTAGACTTGGCTGGTAGATGTTGACTTATTATTCACCTCCTGCCAAAAGAGAAAAAGCACGTAAATAGTGCTATAGAGTGAATTTTAGGTTGTGCTGAGTAAACATGTGATATATATTGTGTTAGGAGTGGTAAGGGACCGCCCACATCCTTACTTTTTTGAGTGGGTGTAACAAATAACTAGTTCCTGGATATGTTACTAGGATATAGGTCAGGCCCCACTGTCAGCTCTGCAGAGGTACAGTAAGCACTGTCTCCCTATAGATAGCTGTGTTGCCTTACAGGTACAACTGTGTAGGCTGCTTCTTCCTGTTTTCTAAGAAGTTTGTGAATAGGAGCTCACCTCAGTCAATAACCAGGGCTTTCTCGATATGATGTTAATTATGTTAAGAGTTAGTAGTTGCACATACGTGAAGTACTAGAGATTGTGCTAAGGATATCTTGTGTATTCTTTCAATTCTCCTATGAGTTCCTATTCGCCCTGTTTTATAGAATCAGAAACCAAGTCTCAGAGAGGTTGTCCCTTGGTCCTGGGATCGTGCACGCCATCAGTGTGACTCCTAAATCCAAGCTCTTGAATTCGTGCTCTTGTGGTGAAGGAGCAGCAAGCAATTGGAGCGTGTGGTCAGGACCTGAGACTTTTCTCAGAAACTAGATATCAAAAGAAGGAAGATCCGACACTTATTAGGAAATGCACCTATATGAGCAACTCCCGCATTGTAAATTCACTTAGGTTAGGTGAGGGATGGGGGCATAATTAATTGTAACAGATTCCAAGAAAAAAAACCAGATTTTTAATGAGGGAGAGAGGCTCCCATTGACATTGAAAGTGTAGGGAAAGATATTTGGCTTCATGTAATAGAACTGACCTGCATTCACAGAGCAATATGGTACTTGTCAGGTCTTAGAGCAATTTTACCCAGCATGGTGCCTTAGTAAATTTGTGTTTCCATTATTTTCTTCTCCTGCCTGTGTCAGAAGCAAACTAGATCCTTTACTTCTTTTCTTGTGTTTTTATGTCCTGACTGTAGAAGAGGAAGGACAGATAAAGATACTTTAGTCCCTTCTCCTCACTTACATGGGCATTGTGTCACAGTGCCATTTGGGAAGGGGAAACCCCAAGAGAGGCCCAAGAAAGTACGTGTGTGTGTGTGTGTGTGTGTGTGTGTGTGTGTGTGTGTGTGTGTAGAACTGGAGATCGAGCTCAAGGGCCTTCACAATGAACTACCTCTCCTACCATTTTTGATGTTGTTGCTTTTGATTTTGAAACGTAATCTCACTAAGTTGCTGAGCCTGAGCTCCAGTTTGTAATCTTTCTGCCTGAGCCCCCAGAATGCTCGGATTACAGACCAGGGAAGTGTTGGTATAAAAGGTAAGAGGTTTGGTCTGAAATCCTGCGGGGGCATTGATGAGTCTTTCTCAGGGTACCTTTTACATTTTGGTTTTGTGCGGAGCTGCATTCTGTCTTCACATTCACTCAGCAAAAGCTTCTGAGGCATGTGACTAATTCCCAAACAATATTTCTGCTTTTATAGTTCTTTAAAAAAACCTATTCATTAGCACAAGTAAACAAACAAAATCCATAAAGTAGGTAACCTGTTTGAGGGGATTTAGTACTAGTTTGAGAGGATTTAGCCTTAAAAAGTGAAAAATCAGGGCAGCCTTCTGAGGAAAATGATGAGACCTGAGATTTGAAAGATGGTTACAGAGGAAATGGCACTACAGAGGAGGCAGAGTGTGTAAAGGCCCTGTGGTAGAAGGGATTTGCTATGAGCAAAAGACAAAAGAAAGCTACTATGGCTGGGAGTAGAGCATGATGGGTGTGAGAGTTTTTTTTTTTTTCTTAAGTAGTCACCAAGGTTTCTCATGTGAATTTGAAGTGATCAGGTGGACAAGATTCATTTTGATTGCAGTAAAGCAGATGGATGATTGGGTTGTTGAGTAGTCCAACAGGAGACATGAGTGGACCTGCCTAACAACTTCTCTAGTAGTTTAGAAGGGGATGGTAACCTGGCCAGGATGGTAAAGAGAGAGAGAACTGGGTAGATGTATAGACATGTAGAGAGAGGTCATATGATTGGACATGGTGATGCATTGAAAGTATGAAGTAAGGATGAGAGAAACACCAGCCATTCCTCCGTGGTATATAACTTTCATGACTGCACAATGGTAGTGCATGCAAAGCCGCAAACATTGTTGTGTCTCCTCAGACTGGGCCTCTTGACAGCAGGATCTTTTTCTAATTTAAGTGTGTGTCTTCGTAATGTTACCTGTAGTAGTTAGTTAACTTTGTGAATGGATCTAAATAGGAGTTTCTATAGAAAGACACCATGTGTGCTTGGTAGGAACCAACAGTTAGTGTGTCCTTCATTGCGGTTGGAGAAGTGATAAGTGCCATATCTGGAGTAATCCCTCCATGAGGGGGGATACGCTTTCAATTTCAGAGAGCATTCTTGAGTTGTTTTGAAACTTTTACCTCTTAGAATCTGTATTTTTCTCGTTCATGCTAGACTCAACCTTTCTGATCCTGATTCTCCATCTGGAAGATGAGCCTAATACCCTAAGCTCATGGGGTGGCTATGAGGGTCATAATTTAAAGACTTTGTGAAATGTCCAAGGATTTGGGTTGAAAGAATTGGCCAATCTATGTGCTACTGTCCACTCTAGACCTCCCACCACTAGTAGGCACTGTTGCTAGGAGAGCCCAGGCCCCATGATGACAGTTGACTCTTGGAAGAGGAGATGTATCTCTTGGGTGACTGCTCATGCATAGGTAAATGTAGTTCTGTTTCCCCCCCAAATTCAATACATATGACTTATTTTGTATTATTAAGTACTTATTCTTTATAACTTTTAAGCCTATAAATTGGTGAGTTGGTGCCTTAGTTTTGGTTGATGTGGCTCTGAGGGCTGAGAGATGAGTGAAAGGTTAGATCTTACTTTGTTTTTGGTGTCATTGTTTCACATTTCAGGGTCTGCGGTGCTTCATGTAGATTTCAAATCCAGAGTTGAGAGTGTGCTGAGGACAGATGATTTCTCAGCTGTTATTCCTCAAGGTTGAGAGAGGTACCTTGAAAGGGCGCTCCACCAGCCTTCCTGACCACTGAGGACAGAAAGATGCCAGTGTGGCTGCTGTAGTTGGGAGCCACAAACCCACAGCACACTCTCCCTGAAGAACACCTGGGGACCATTTGCCTACACTTAGTCTGTTTTCTTCTTGTTTGAATCTATTGTCTTAATAGTGTTTATACTTTAGTCCTCTTTTTTTAAATCTCTGGCATTTTCTCTGTCATTTCAAGTATTTTGGAAAGATTATATATTCCTTTCTGACTTTACCACTATTCTGTTTTTTTCCACGTTCTGCTTTTTCTCAAACTCTAATACTGTTGACTGTTTTATCTTGTTAGCAGTGCATTTCTTAGGCTGGCTCTAGGGTCAAAGGTGACCTTGTGGTATTTCTACTGTGCTGTGTCAGTCTGTCCTAACCATGCCACTCACAGATGTGTTATTCTCTTAAATAGACAAGAGAATGATAAGAAATAATAGAGCATGCTAAATTATCCTTGCTTGTCCCGTGCATTAGGAAACAGAAAACTGCATAAACGACTGCTTAGAAAGTACATGTAGGCATCTTTTAAAAATATTTTGTAACATTCATTTTTATTTCATAATCTGACCTTTGTACAAAATAGAAGCTTACTCTGTATGTGAGGGTTGAAGCCTGTTTATTCTCTTCCACCATTATTTTTTTGTGACATTTAAAAGCTTTTGTTTTTTAATTGATGTGAGGAATTTGCCCTTTATGTAAAGAATCTATTTTGTATGTATGCAAAACTCACTGTTTTTTGAGTAGGAAAAAAGTCATATGTTATCAATTAACCTTTTTTGTCTTTTCCTCTAACCCTTGCAACTTTCCACGTACCTCTGTTTTACAAAGGAAGAAACAGGCTGTCCCCTTCTACCATGAGTCAGTAGTAAACATAGGACTTCATTGCAATCTTTTGATTCCTAAGTTTATTGTGATTTTAGAAATTAAAATATTTTAAAGATTATTTTAAATCAGTTTAAGGTCATTTTCTCAGACACCTTGTTTCTCTGCTTTATGGTAAGCAAAGCTTTAGTTGGTCCAGTACAAGGGAAGAGCCAGACAATGACTTTGCCTTGTTCTAAAACTAAAGATTTACAGCACTATAAATAATATTTATTCAATTTAGCAGTGTTAATTGAGTAAATAACTTCGAAGTGTTCCAATATTTTGTGTCTTATCTTGCTACATATCCAACAGGAAGAGATTGAATTCGTGTTGAAACACACTGTCCCTTTTCTATCATCTTGGTCATTGTGAAGAGTGAATCCTGGAACTTGTGATTTTTCACTCTGATTTTGGGTAGGAAATCAGGATTGGTCTAATTATCATATAGTGTGTCAGGAACTTCTCATAACAGTTAATTTAAATTCCCTAATTAAAAATAAAGAGCATGTGTACAACAGTAGGATTCAGATGCAGACACACCACAATGATTTTAAGAAGCATGAAGATTACAATTTTAAATGCCCAGTAGGTGAGGTAAAATACCCATGGACAATGCCATGTGTGGACTGTGCCATGGTGTGTGGGTGGGCATTGAAGCTGTATGGAATGTGACCTATGACCTATCAATAGGTGTTTTCCTTTTAAAATTGTCTGCTTATAATCAGTACTCCTGCTCCCTTACGCAGCCCAGCAAACATTTTATTTGCTATTTTGCCCCTCAGGATAAAGAGCCCTTTAGAGAATGGAATCCTAGACTCAAAGAAAAGTTGCAGAGTCATCATTAACTTGATAGATATAGGCCTAATAAAGAGAAAGAAATGAGTTATTAGGGTCCACAGGGCTTATGCTAAAAGTAAAGATGCCAGGCAGGGAGTTGGAAATCATGTCGGGGGAGAAGTAGCCAGTCTCTGTTAGAGGATGAGTGCGTTGGCTCCCTTTGCCCAATCCATGGCCCTAGGTCCTGCCTTTCCCCTTTGTAGGGCATAGCATTTTCCTGATTGCTAGGATCGTTGGATAGACATACATCACTGACCTTTGAGAACTGGAACTGTTCATCTTGGCTTCTCTAGCCTGTTGACTTGTTCCACCCCTGTTGGTCAACTTCATCTCCCTGTTCCTTTCTGATACGATTCTGAAGCCTTAAAGTAGTCTGTTCATCATGTCTCTGCATCCCTCTTCAGACCCAGTCAAGGGACATTTCCTCTGTAAAGTCTTTTTGATCAATAAAATCATCTGCTCAAAGTAGAGCTGATCTGTGCTACTCCTGTGCCACATGCAGCTTAGATTCAAGTATGACCTCTTTTTGCTACATGTGTACACTGAAAATTTGACGAATGAAAATGTGGCTTATGCATTTTACCCTCTGAAGGTGCCTGGTACCCAAGAGGGGTGAATAGTTGGAGGGTAAGCAACTCGAGGAGATAAAGATAACTCATTTCTGGCCAAGGACATGGAGGAGGCTTTAAGAGAACAAGAGAGTTGTTTGTGCGATAATCTTACATGAACATGAGGCATGCCATTTTCTTTTCAGAGTAGAAACCAAATGATTAGGAGAATAACATTGTAGTCATTTGGTATTTTTGTTCTCTTAACTAAAAAATCCAGTTCCTTATGTATAAACATGGGATGATAACCTTATGAGTTATTTTATATTATTAATGTGAAAATTAATTGAGAAATTCAAAATACTCATCACTCTGCCTTGTGTACAGTGAGGGCTCACTGGGGTGACTGAGTATGGGATGCTGATCTAGACTCTGCTAAGACCATAAAGTATACCTACTGTATTACCTTAAAATACTGAATTCTAAAACACACCTGTCTTTAAAGGATGTGGATAAGAGATGCGAACCCATGGGAAGCCTTCTGAACCTCTTTAAAATTTGGGAACCTTCTCTTGGGATCCTGTCCTTGGCCCCATCTCTAGTGATATGCAAATCAGGGTCTCCCTTACCTGTCACTCAAGGAACTCTCACTGAGCCTCCCCTAAGTTGGGACTTGTACTGGGTATTTGGGGACTACTGATGAGAACTAGGCAGTGTCCCACAGAAGCTCAGAGCTTCATCATAACATAGAAGATGCTTTAATAGCAGTCATTTGAGTCCTGAGTATGGTAAGATCATGACAGCCAGAAACTCCATCAAGAATGCAGGAGTGAAATGGTATGGAAGATAATGTGATCTGGGCACAGCTGTGTATTTGCTGTGGTCTTTGAAAAGTAAAGCCAGAGGAGAGGCTACAGAGGAGCCCAGGTTCTGCAGGCCCTTATCTGCTAAGCTAAGCACGTGGGCATTATTCCTCTAGCAGTAAGGAAGTCCATAAGCCCAGGAGTAGAATACCTGGGTTTGCTTTTTGGAAAGAGTCCTCTGACTTCACCTTAAAGGACCCCAAAAGAAGCCATTGCAATATTCTGAATAATAGCACTTTTTAGTAGTATTTTTAATGACTCTTCATACTATCTAGGGCTTTTGGGTTTGTAAATGATTGGAGTATCTTGAGGTAGCCCTGAGGAATACGCAGGCAATAAGTGAAGGAACATGGTCAGAAATGTGATTCTTCCTAAGTCATGTCTAACCACGGATCATCTAATTCTGCATCCAACACTCGAGCATGTTGGTGAAATAGTTTAGTAAGTGGCACAGTCCCTAAGAATACTTGAATGTATTCTGCCATATGCATACATTTTAAGTTTTTGACCCATCAATTCGACTGTCATTCCTAAGGACTTCACAGTCTTTAAGTTTGTGCCTTTGACCTAAAGAGACTTGTGTTAGGCACCACCAAGCATGAGTCAGGCTCTTTCTCTTCCAGAGCCAGCACAAAGCTGAGAAGAAAGAACATTTAAGAAAACGGAAGGTTAAAGAGTGAATTATTTTTATTATTAAACAGCTTATTTACACGTACTGCTTAGTTTCTGTGTTAAAAACACTGCGGCAGGTGCTGTGGGAAATAAAATATAAACCCATTAGATTTAAGTAAAGAGAACCTTGTCATGAATCAAGCCTATTTGTCTTACTCATATTCCATACAATAAATTTTCTGGCTTTTGTAACATTTCTTTTTAATGAATGTTGAATGCTGGAATCAAAAGGACTCCTGCAAAGGCTGATTAGAACTATTAGGCTTATACATTCATTCTATATTAATTTATTCAGTAATTAGGTATAATATGGCACCTTTCCAAATGGTTATTTTTGAGATAAATCATGAGGCAGGCATAGTTTATTACAGAAGAAACTTTTAACTTAATTAGAGACCCAGTAATAATGAGACCCAATAATAACTCTTCATATGTATGAAGACATCTTATGAATCACATGTAAGAGAAAACAGTGAATTTTTGTGTTTACTGAATTGGCACTGAAATTAGTGACTGAATTATTTTCTTACAAAGGTGGCATAGTATTTTTTCTAGCAGTCTTCCTAAGCTAAGAGTTAAAGAAAAATTAAGTTCTGAGTTAGTCTCAGTCATAGAATTTATGTCAATTTAAATGCATTTATTGAATGGATTCATGTGATTTTTCTTTTTCACGTTGTATCAGAAAAGGTTCGGGGGCCTGGAAGAAACTCAGGTCGCTCAGACCAGTAGCTCAACAAGAGGAAAATGGATTAGGAAACAAATTCACAAATTCAAGTTTGTTATCATCTTATGAGCTTTATCTTTGAAATAAACCTGTGAGCCTTGGTTCCTTCCTTATTTGTGAAGTGAGAATTCTTATATTATTTTCCATAGATTCTAACACATGTTTGTTTATTTCACATTTTAACATCTAGAAATGAGTTATGTTATATAGTGCATTGTGTATTACTGTTTAATTTGTAGTTTCACATCCTAATATAGTGGTACATAGAATCACGGTGCATCTGAGAGGCAGTGGTTTCTTAGGTTTGCCGAGATATGGTGACATTTGCTCAGTCAGGCTGATGTCAGGATGATTGAATAATATTTTTGCTGGAAAATTATAGCTATACTGAGGAATAATTAAACAAAACTGTTTTCCGACATCCGTTAACATTGTTCTCCCTTTTGTACTTGTGTGATAGAACTTTATCTATCTTAACAACAAATGGGAAAATGGAAAGATGAAATTGCAAATTTATATGAATTAAAATACAAATATCTTTTGATGAATATTCAAGTAAAAAAAGAATTTCACTACAGTCTTACAATCGACTTCCTGAAAGATTTCTTTATCTCCTTTTCAAACAGTTGGTCTTATTCCAAAGGATAAAGTGAAAACAAAGAAAAAAAACCCTTACCCCTTTCTGTGGAATCATGAGCTGCTTGTAAAATTCACTCCTCCATTTGACATACACCAAATAGGATATCATTTCACCAAATTGAAACCTAAGTTAATAATAACAGAAAAGAATATCTCAGTGGTTGTCACCTGTATTTATTTGCTTCTTTGGAATTCTTTTTTCAGTTTTATTGAAGTATTATGCAGATAGTTCACCATTAGCAGGCCTGAGGGACAAAAACATTATCTTAAATAGCCAGCTGGAATAAAGAAACAGAGACGTCCATGTATCTAATTATAGCCCTTTGTTAGGTCTTGGACTCAAAGCAATCTCATAGAACACAATGACATTTTAAATTTATATGTCATGCACATTCTTCTGATACCTGGCTGTGTATTTCCAAACCAAGGCATAAAGCTTTCATGGTTGCCACAGCCTATGGACCAATGATACCAGGAGAAGAAATGTCCGAGACCTAGTTTTAATTAAAAACTTATCTCTGTGAAGTTTTTCTCCCAAGTTCTTTACATTATTAAGGCACCCTTAGGGAACACTGACCATCCGGAAAGGACAGAAAAACATACCTTGCAATTCCAAAGCAACTTCTAAGTAAGTGTCGATAAGCATCATAATTATCCTAGCTCCATAAACCCCAGGAGTACCTCGTGGACATGTGAAGATGTGTCCAAACTCTCATTCAGATGCACGCCTTCATGGTACTGGCCACGTTCTCGCCTGAAGGTGTAAGTCTGTATCACTATTCGATAATTTCTGTATTGACTTCTGTACAAGAGACTTAGATATCTTGATTGCATTCTCCCATCAAGAGCGCACAAACAGAAAAATGAGGGACCAGCTTTTCAGTAATAGAAAATCTTAAAATGCCTTTTAAAGTCTTGTAGTACTAATATTTGGATTTGGTTATGTTTTTTCTCCCTACTTGAAGTTGCTTTTCAGAGAGGATGTAATGAGTAACAAGTTCTCCTCATTCTCCCTCACGTTGCAATAAGAACGCTGAGAAAGGCCAGATCTTAGTAAGGAGAGGGGGCCAGGGGAGGGATCCAAATTTTATTTGGGATAAATTGAAATTGAGATGAGTTTAAAGCATTCAAGTGAAGATATCGAGGAGGTAGAATTTGTGAGTCAGAGAGAAAACTGCAGCATTTTCGTGTTGAGGTGGTAGATTAAGGCTTGGTCTTGAATGAAATTAAGGAAATAAGGAGGACTGAAACTGGAGGTTGAAAAGCCACCTTCAGCCAACAAACCTGTTTTATTTGGCTTGTGTGATGTTTTAAAAATATTTGAAACAGTTGCTGTAGCATATGTGTATGGCTTTTTAGCTCCCCAGAATATGTTTTCTTTTGGTGGAAGCACCCTAAGTTTCTTTAGAGAAATTAACTATCCTCAAATGTGAGACTTGGCGCTATAGTTTTGTCTCTGGCTCCAAATGAGGTAGATGACCCTACTGCCACGCAAACTATCCAGCCATCTCTTGGTTGTCTAGCTGCCTTGGTTGGTTAAAGAGTGGGCTTGTAAACCAGTTTGGCCCAATCAGAGAGGATTTTGAGCTCCAGGAGGAGGGGCTTTGTTGTATCCTGGTTAATACTGGCAGGGTGTGGTCTAGAGGTCCAGCAACAGACTTGCCACCCACCATACTATAGATAGAGCTTATCTGAGAATGGAGACAACCAAGAAGTGTTATCTAGATAGAGAAATTGGTTCTGATCATGTTGATTAAACCTTGTGCGTCTCTAGGCCTTTCAGTTAAATGAGCCATTAAATTCTCTGTTTTGTGTAACCCAGTGTGAAATGAGTTCTGTTACTTGCACTACACAGAGTTTTAATGTAATTGCCAAGATTCAGAAAGTATGAGTTTTCATATAGAAGTAAAGATTTGGGGCTTGAGGTAAGTAGTTGCTGTTCCAGTAGGAGCATTGACTTCATTTTGTTACAGTTCATGCCACACACTATTGTCATCTTACCCTGATGCCTATGGTCTGTTTCTAATTATCCTGTTTCTCCTGCTGTTTTAAATTGTAGAGATGAGAGGAAAATGAAAGCCAACTTGGCATCTCGTAATTGAGTTAGTTGCTCACCGCTGTGGGTAGTTGAGGGCTTCGATCTCTTGTCCAGAATGAGAGAGAAGGAAGCTTAGGTTCATACTTAAAGGAGTTTGAACCCCAAAGAATGGGTAGAGGAAGACAAGTTTGTAATGAGAAGGCAGCTATGGCAGGAGGGAGGAAAGCACTGGCTGTGGGAGTCAAAGTAAAGCGTTGCAAGGAGCGACAGCCCAACATTTCCTGTACTATCAGGGTGTCAGGTAAGGTAAAGAATGGGGGAAATTTCTGGCTTCAATTTGGCAACAGAAAGGTCATTATTGACCTGCACTGGAACTGTTTCAGGGATGATATGGGCCTGGCCATTTTAAGACCGAGTTGAAAATGAATGGAAAAGTATGGAGAGCAATTTTTATTTTCCCTGCAAAGCGAAGATGAAGCGTAGGACAGTGGTTGGAGATATATGAGCCTGAGTTGGGGTGTTTTGAAGCAGGACTTGAGTACACTGCCATAGTGTTTAGAAGGACCTCGTTCAAAGGGAGAAGTTAATTAAATAAAAAGGAGAGAACAGAGGCAGTTGGTCAGATGAGTCTTAGGATGTAGGATGGAGTGGATTCTCCAGCCCAAATGGGCCTTTGGCCTTAGATGCGAGAAGGGAATGGGATTCAACAGGAGAGAAGGGAAAGGTTGATACAGGCATTAGTTACTCTAAAAACAGGAAGTTGTTCTGTGAAGTGGTTTTTCAGGTGACAAAGTCATCTGAGAATGTGGGTGGTAGTATAGATGTCACCAGTGCTGTAGAGGTTTGAAATAAGGCTGGAGGAAGGTGGAAGACTGTAAGAAAGTGTGGTGATGGTGCCTAGTATTGCTGAGGACTCATTTGGAATGGGGACTCATGAATGTCAAGTGATACTATCTACCAGGCGTGACTCTCTCCAGTGCTCAGGTGCAAACAGACAAAACTCTGGTAGGTGTCAACTCAGGTGAGGTTTGGGCAGAAATCTGAGAGAAGACAGCTCAGCAAAGTAGGTGTAGGGCAGTTGATAACAGTGTCATGAAAGATGTTTTATCTGTGTAAGAATACATGAGTATAAATGAAACTTGTAATGAGGATGAGTCCCATTTGTTTGTCATTGTAAACTTTAATAAGGAAGAAGAAAAGCTTAGGATATTGTAGAGAAGGGCTGCAGTGTTTGACTAGGTGGTGGGTGGTCAGAGATCAGAGACTACAGTGTCAGTGGGCTTGAATATTGAAATTATGTAGGACGATTGCAGAACTAGAAGAGGAAGATTTTGGCCAGGGTTCAAGTGAAGTCACTCAGTTGGCCTTTAATAAGAACAGATTTTCCATTTCCTCTAAATCTCCTTATTGTTTGTTTCAGTGGAAGTTCATATGCCATCGTAGTGCATGTAAATAACTTCAGGCTTGTTTCTCTGTTTTAAAAATAGTACTGAAGTAATACCTTATTGGGAAAATGTATCCTGATTCACTTTACTGCGGAAGACTAAGTCATGTAAACTTCTTAGCATCATCCAATCTTCAGTTGCTAGGATAATTTGGCTCTTGTTTTTGTCCTGCATGGTTGTGTTACTTCTGAAGGTGACTGATAGTGCTATCCAACCCTTTAAGAACAGGCCCATTTAACTAAATCCCTATGGTTCTGGATCTTTGGAGAGAATACGTAGGAAGCTGTTAGAGACATCTGTTGTCGTGTGCAGTGTGTATAGGGCTTGGCAGTAACTGAAGTGAAGCAAACCCACCAGTCTTTAGTTTATATGCAGTAATCTTAGCTCAAAAAATACTTCTCTGAAGGCAACTAAGCAATTGTTCCTTATATTTGGGTTTGAAAGAATCACTAAGAATAAAAAATAGCCCTTGGGTTTTATAATAAGATAAAATATCTGATCATCTCAAAACATATGAAGGCTGTGATAAAAATCCCCATGAAATAATCAGGATGCAGAAATCTATAGAAAAATCTTTTTGAGCATGTGGTCTTTTAGTTACAGCTCTGTTCACTACAGATTCTGAAAATTTTAGTAAATAACAAGCAGGGAGCAGGAGTATCTGTACTTTTAGGCTGAGGATGACGAGGAAAGGTGGCACAAGTTTTTCAGTACCCAAGATATCTACCAAGGAATGAGATTGTGGAGTGCCCAAACCACCTTTGCTCCCAACCAGGCGATCCACTCTGCTTTCTTTAAAGCTGTGGCCTTCCTCTCTACAGGGAGCCTGTTTTTTTTATCTCTGCTTTCTTCCTTTTTCGTTTCTCATCCTCACACCTTTTTCTTCATATCTCATCTCTTTTTCCATTTTCAGCAAAACCCAAACCAAGCCAAACATGATGCTTTTCCCAGTTCCCTCACATTTAGAGTTTGTATGTGATTTACTAACGTGAGTCCTAAGACCTGATTCTGCTGTCTAGGACTGCAGATCTTTAAGGATTACTTCAGTTTGCTGTGATAAGAACAAAGAGTTGTAAATGAGCAATATATCTCCCTAATTTCTACTGTTTTATTCTAATTTACACAAATGAAAGGTTTTTTTTTTTTCCTTACACTCTTTGGGGAAAAAAACCGCCTGCTTTGTTCTTAGCATTTTCTAAGGGCAAACATTTAAACTTATACTGGTTACAAGTCTTTTTGTGGCTGTTTGTTCTCCTCGATTTTGGTTACATTTTTATTAATCATTTTAAAGCCTATAAAGGAGGATGGTAAAGTATAAGGCTACCTATGTGTATCTGGAGCTCAGCAAGGCAGGAGGAGGTCAAGCTGAACTGCAGCCGAGGGTCTCTAGCCTCTTTTGGATGCTCCAGAATGCCTTACTTGAGGTTGCAAACTGCCGGGTGGTGGAACACTGTTTTACAGTAGGTAGTCTTATTGCACCTGTTTGGCTGGCTAGGAAGAGCCTATACTGATGAATTGTATAAGAACTTCCTTTCAGACTGGAAAGTTATCTCTAATATGCTACACGAATGGAAATTTAGAGGCTAGAGAGGTTTGTGATTGTACCCAAGTCTTGCTGTTTGTGTTAGCAGATTGGAACCAGGATGCAGCTGAGTTTTAGCACCAAGATTTTCCTACTACACCAAATGCATGACCCTGAAGGGAGGACTGTAGAAGGTAGGAGGAAACACATGACACCACTACATAATGGGTCTTTGTGATTGGGAAATGATGCCCGAAAATTACGGAATTGGCCTCCTGATACTTTCTCATATTCGTCTCTGGTGATTTGGCTTCTGTGTCCAGCACTTTCAACTGAATTCTGCTTTAGTACTTTGGAAAACCAAGAGTTTGGGATCTTATGGATAATTTTAGGTTTTCAGAAGGTCGGAAGTGAGTGTTTTGAGGAGTATCTGGCAGAGAGTAAGAGAGAAGATCCTGGGCTCAGGGAGGCATGGGGCACTTTGGAGGTTTAGTCACTATGTCTTGGCCTGGGGCGGTGTCTGTGCTCACTATTTAGGTGTATACAGATAAGATAAGCAAGTCAGAAGTCGGGATCAAAGACATTTTCAGAATTTTTGGCAGTCTTGTTTGTGTATACTGCAAGAAGGCTGAGAAAAATCAAGGAGCAGTACAGTGATGATGGAAGAGAAAAGACACAGAAGGCCAGGTTAAGGGTGTGTTTGCTAGATGTACTGAACTAGAGGAAGTTGTTATAAACCATATGTTAAATAGAGAAGTTGTGTGTTTCCTTATTGGAGATAGGGCCTGTGAATGCTCCACAACCAAGAGCATTTGGACAGAGGAAAATAAGTGAGCAGAGAAACCTAGTAGTGAGTTTGAGGGGTAGAGGGCAAGCTTGGCTTCAGGCCCTGGCAGGTGAGCTTCCTGCTGGAGGGTATAACCTGTAGTACCTGTCTGCCCTGGGGAGCTGCCAGTAGGTCTTTGCTGTCTCCGTGCTACCTCTCTCATGCCCGGTTTGTTTATTCTGAGAGTTAGATGCCAACTTTTCTGGAAGTGCCTCATCTCATCTGTCTCCACAGATATTTTTCTTTTTTAATTTTTGTTTTTTGAGTCAAGGTCTTGCTTTATAGTCCAGAGCTAGTCTTGAACTCACCTGGAGCCCAGGCTGGTCTTGAACACATGGCAGTCCTCCTGCCTTAGCATTCCGAGTGCTGGGCTTACAGGCGTGTGCCACCATGCCTGGCTTGTATGGTACTGGGAAATCAAACTCAGGGCCTTGTCCTCGCTAGGCAAGTGCTTTAACCACCGTGCTGTGTCCCCAGCCCTGCACAGATTTCTTAGTATCCCTTTGGGATGTGTTATGGCCCAAAGCTACCCTTCGTCATTTCTTGTTGGTTTCCGTGGAACCTCTGATCTTTGAGTGCGTTGCATGCTTACTTTAGTAATTGAGTGTCAACTAGCATTCCCTCCCCTGTGGATTGAGTCAGATGGTTTTGGCAGTTGCCATGTTCCTATCTTGTTCCCTGATGCACCCTATGCCACCGAAATTCTGTCTCCTAGAGGGCTATTTCTGCATCTTACGTAAATTTTGCGTATAATATTTCTCCCACACCTGTTTTCACAAGGAATCTATTCCAATCAAATGGGTTTTAGGCTCAAAGGATGATGGTTTGACACGTGCGTTCTTTTACTACCTTTGCCAGTCCTGTTCATGTTTCATATTCATTCATATCTTAACAACCTGTACAGATATTTACTATTTACCAAAATCCTGGTGAATCCTTTAATTTTCAGGATTTCCTAGAGCCTCAGAAATACTGTGATTTTTCATTATGTGTACTTCTGCTGTAGTGCAAACATATAAAACCAGACACGCTACTTTATATCTAACATTAAATAGGCAAGACCTCTGATTATACCATTAGTGGACCATTTGTATTAATTCCAAATAAATATTTTACTACAAACTCAGCACAATGCACTCAAATATCTTTCATTTGTCTGGAAAATTCTTCTTCAATATAAGCCTTCTAACTTTTGCTTTTAGTGCTCATGCCAGTGCCCATATTAATAGGGCCTTAAGTATTGTGTGGATCTCACTGCTTCTCTTCTTTCCCAGGCGATTCCTTGTAGCGTGTTGTCTTAGCTACTTTCTCATTGCTGGGACGGGTACCCAACATCTACAGCTTAATGAAAGAAAGATTTATTTTAGCTCACAGTTTCAGAAGGTCTCACACAGTCCATTCTTGGATAGCTGGCAAAGGTAGATGCACATGGCAGAGTCAGGAGAGACCAAAAGCCAAATGAGTGAGGAGGGAGTTGTTGGGTCTGGAGACTCAGGCAAGGCTAGAGCTTTCAGGAAGAAACTGTACCAGTGTTTCTTCTACCTTCCTTTACTTAGTTCAAGCTGTAAGTTTGGCCCCCCATTCCCAGGGTGGGTGCCCCTCCCTCACATCCTGGCCCACAAATCAGTAAGACATACCTGAAAGCTTTGCCCTGGGTGCCCCTCAATATCAACAAATTGACTCAATCCCTCCAGATCAAATCCCAAACATGTACCCCTTCCAGCCAGGCCCTACCTCCCCGAAGCACATGGGGAGGCTTTGGGAGGACACTCCACATTATAGCTCATGGAATATATTGATTTTTTAAAAAAAGTTATCTGCTCTTATTGGCTCATTTTATGATTTCAGCAGCCTTTATCATCTCTAAGTAATAAGTTCCTGAGCCAGGGATCTCCCTCATAGTCCTAACTCAGCTCACTTCTAATAATGAGTAAAAGTTGTGTAAGACATCCAAGTATTTTTTAAGACTTGCGTTTCTTTTTTTAGAATCATATAAATTTTTTCCTTGTTGGTCTTTTTAACATGAACTTTCTGCAGTTTTTATTTCCCCCCTTGGGAATTTAGTATAATTAGAAAATATTCTCAGTCCAGAGGATTTTGAAGAGATTCTGAATGCCGCTTTCTAATTCTCAGAATAATTTCTTAGGTCCTCAGACATAATGTGATTCCTTCTAAGCTTATGGAAATGGGAATCTGCTATCACTCTTGCATTCTTGACTAGCAAAATAGAGGGAATTCTTATTCCTTTTGTTTTTCTAGAAAGATAATTTCTAGAGTCAAAGTTGTTTTTTTTCTTCTTTTTTATGGTGCTAGGAATTGAGCATGATTTACTGAGCATGTATGTATCAGTTGCTGTCAGGTTTCTGTTTCTCATCCCAGTTATTAAAGCCCTATTATTATATACTTTTATTCTCTTATAAATGAGGAACCCATGATAAGCAGAGAAGTTCAACAGCTTTTCAAGATCACACACTTCACCAATGACAGATCAGCAGTTTTATCTTTGACAGTCTGGTTGTCATGTATTGAGTCATTTTGAGATTTTTTTCCTCACGTTGAGTGCAGCCTCCTACAATATATGTAAGGCGCAGAAAAAGTGGCATTTTAAACTCTTTTTTCTCATTGTTGTTTGTTTATTTAATAACAGGGTTAAAGAAGAAGGCACTGTGCATTCTAAATCAAGTTTAATTAGACTCGTGTGGAAAACATACCAATTATTCATGCCAAATTTCTAAGATTGGTTTTTTCCTGTTCAATTATTAATAGTCACTGGTGCACATATTCTTTCACTTATTATCCAAGCAGAATAATTGAAACGTGGATAGGATTCTAAGCTGTGGACTAGCTTTTTAAGGATCTTGTCTGAAAGGACTCTTTTCTCTAAAAATTAATAATCCATTTGTTTTGGGGCCTCACCTTCCCTTGGAGACTTTGGTGTTGCCAGGTATGGAATGTTGGCATTAACTGAACTTCCCTGCTCCTTCCTTCTTCCTTGAGCTGATGGAGGGGTAGAGTATCGATGGGTCCATGGATCGAGTACACACCTGCAAGGGGGGAGCATGGAGGAGGAGATCACGGGCTTTTATTAGATTTCCACATGCACCTGTTGCCCAGCTTCTGGGGCTGAAAGTGAGATTTAAGAAGAGCTTGAAAAGGTCCCTCATCTACATTATCAAATTGTGATTTTTAAAAAAATACTTCTTGATTCTTGTAGAGGACAGTACAGTAAATATCTTCCCCTTTCCAAATGCAAATAAGGATGTTCTATTGTTTTATAGCTCAAAATAAAACTTTCCCATGGTGGTTTTTAATATTCTATTGCTACTATCTTCTTATCCCAAGACATAGACAGAATCACAGAAATGTAATGGATATCATTGTTATGTGAAAGTTGCCATTAGGAAAATCTTGATATTATAGGTTATTTTAAAATAATTTTTTTAGCCTTCCTTCATCAATTAATATAGTATGGTAATTACAGAAAGCGTGGTAAAATAGAAGCAAAGAAAAACTTTCCCATAGTCCTTTTGTCCAAGAGAAAAAGCACAGCATTTTTGTCTGTTGTGTGCGTGTGTGCGTGTGTGTGTGTGTGTGTGTGTGTGTGTGTGTGTGTGAAGGGGTCTTTACACCTTTTTCTAAGTAGAGTTTTGCTTTCTTTCTCGGATATATTCATACTATAAATACAGTTTCATTTCCTGCTTTGTTGGGAAGATACGTAAGATCCAGAGACAGCTGGCTCAGAGCTTAGCAGAGCACAGCCCTGTCAGGTGCAGCCTGGTGTATCTTCATGAGTAGCCCAGTTCTTCCAGTGCTCCGTGAGCCAGTGCCGTGAACTCTGCACAGTGCTAAGTGCTGAGCAGCCACGTGTGCCGGCCTGCCTCTGGGCATTGCGCAATACAGCTGGAGAAGACAAGCACACTACTTGTAATACTTGTTCAGTGTAAAGTTTAAAATTTTTTTTTAATTTGGCGTGAAAAGTTTCAAGTATATACAGAGCACAGAGAATACTAGAGCCTACGGCGCGTTTTCCCAGCGTCAGGAATTTCCAGCTTATATTGACACCTCATCCAGATCCCAGCCTCCTCTCCTGATCCAAATTACTGTGAAGTAAATCGTTAACATCCTGTTATGTGAGGAAATATTTTCTATGCAGACACCTAAAAGATAACCCATTTTTCTATTAATATTTTAATGCCATTAGCACATTTAAAAATTCAATGCTATAATCAAATAGGTAAAATATAGTCAGTGTCCCAATATGTGTTTTTTTTCTCTCTTTTTTTGTTTTATTTGTATTGGTGCCCAAACAAAGTCCATGTGCCCCAATAGATTTATGTACTTCTTTTGATTTTTTTAAATCTATAGAGTCACTTGGCATAATATTTGTGTTCCCCTCCCACCCCCCAGACTAGACCATTCATTCTATAAGGTTTCCCGTTTTCTGGACTTTACTGACTACATTTCCTGGAGTTAAATGTTTTGTTTAATATATCCCTCTAGCTTCTGAATTCCTTATGAACTGGTAGCTATCGCCAGGTGTTGGGTTAAATAGTTTCATTTTTATTGAATTATTATATAAATAAGGTATATTCCTCTCACAAGGCACTTACCATCAGCTGCCTACCTCTGAGAGAGAGAGAGAGAGAGAGAGAGAGAGAGAGAGAGAGTGTGAGAGAGAGAGAGAGAGAGAGTGAGTTGGGGAGGGCAAGCAAGCCAGTGTACACAAAGGTGGGTATTGATGGCCGGTGGTGACTGCTGCATTCAGAATCTACCAGTTCATTGGGATTTCACAGTATTGTCAACCATTTCTTCATTTACTATCTATATTAATTCTTTAAAGAGAGGTGCCTGCTAATCACCTCTTTGGCTGCTATCAGTTAACGTAGGAATGGCAAGAAAAACTTTTGATTCTTTCCCATTATTTACGAGTTTCAAAATAGTTGTCTCGCTACATTCAGGTGTAAGCAGTTTGAAGGAAGGGCAGGAAAGGAGGGGTAATGCATTAAGAATTCACAGATTTAAAAATTTTGGTGTGTCAATCCATTCATATTCTTATTGGAACTAAAATTGTTCCAGTTTTGTCAGTAGGCATTCCTTTGCATGGGCTCCTGGATCCCTTTGTTACAACCTGGGCCTGGCTGTCTTTGACAGCTTCTCTACTTTCAAATGTTGCTGGGTGGCACAAGGACTTATGGGGGAGTCTGTGAAGTTAAGCAATTCACGATAATACTAAGGCATAATTTACCTTTTACTCTTATCATATGACCATGGGGGATGGTTTTTTTGAGGTCACATTGGTTATTAGCACATACGTATTTTTTGTGTTTTCTAGAGTTTTCCAAGTTAAGCCCTCTGAATTACTGAATAACTTCTGTGACTCTAAAGGGATCATGAAACAGGAGAGCTGTGTTCTAGGCTCATCTTTCATGTTTCCTGCCCTGTGCATGTAATCACTAGATGACTAGCTCCCATTCCTCCCAATCTTGCTTTTTGCATGTATGTGTATGACAGAGAGGGAGAGGGAGAGGGAGAGGAAGAGAGAGAGAGAGAGAGAGAGAGAGAGAGAGAGAGAGAGAGAGAGAGAGAGAGAGTTGCTCCAAATCTCACAACTAATACATGATGGAACCACAACTTTGAGCTGGACCATTATGCATTCATTATTTTTCTTCACTTTTTTTTCTCATAAAATAGAATCCCTGCTGTCCAAAAGCTTATGAATAATTGAAGCTCAGAAGCTATGAGTCAGGCCAGCTGTGCCAGACGTGGCCATTATAGGGGCCACAAAAGTGTTTGTTCTTTTACTCACACATAACAATGTCCCCCTAAAAAGGAAAATGTAATAGAGGCACTATGAATGGATGGTGTAAGTTCATGATATGATTAAAAACAATGCTCTATATATGTTTTTCTTACCACAGCAGGGAAATTCAAGGTACAGTAGTGGCTCATTAGAGGGTTAACTTTTGAAGATTTCTGTCATCAGGAAACGAGCCTGCCTTGGCCGTGAAATTTGGTAAAGACTTATGGATTTGTCGTCCCTAATTTCTGAACCCAGGATCCAACTGATTTCTATCTTAGAAGTACTTTTTGTATTCTCATGGTTAGTTGGATAAAATCTTGCAAGAAAACATCTTGCAATTTTAAAAGCTAAAGAATGGTGCCTCATTTTTCCATCACTGAATAGGATACAAATCTCTAAGATATGGTTACTTAAATCACTGCTGTCAGTAGGCTCTGAGTCCTCAGGGAAATCTTGTTTAGTCTCAGACCATTGGGCTGAACTTAGTGATTTGTGAGTTTGCCCCCATTCCTAATAATGGAAGTTTCTCTTGGCTAAAGAATAACATTAACTATTAGTCAGGGACATGCACGAGTTTCCATCATGCAAATAGGAAGTCTGCTTCCACCCAGCTAACGGTGGCTTTCTGCAGTTAGTAAATACAGGAAGGATGAGACGAGCAGTTTTATACAATGTCTTTGAGAGTCAGATGCCATCTGGAAAAGTGTCATCTTGTAGGAAGCTTGAATGAGAGCCCATTGTCACCATTCACCAGGAGTTTTATGATTGCTCTGGTTCAGTTGGACTATGAACCAAAAACTGTTAACAATTACAGGCCTCTTGGTACAATGCAAATTTCTTTGTTGGAAGATTTTTGCATTCATGAATAAATTCACTTTTTATTGGAGCATTTATTGTTTTTTCTCAAGGGTATATTTGTCATGAAGTGATCATAATATCTGCTTTAGATGACCTGTTGCATTGAGATTTTTACATTTGGAATGTCACTTGCTTGGGCTTTTCTAGCAAGTCATTTGATAGCAACTGCCTTTACTAAAGGTAGTTTTGGAATATCTGAAAGAGTAGAAAATGGAAAAGGATCTTTTGCAGAGATGGAGTAGTAATATTAATATACACTTTGTGCCGCTACCATTGATTTTGTCAAAATTTTATTTGCCTTATGATCAAATTGCCAGAATGAACAAAGTTTCATGTTAAATACATTAAAAGACCAACATCCACATGGAAAACCTGTGGGATGTGATGATAGAAGTCTCACATTTATGGTTGGGGAATGCCAGGACTTTGGGGCTTTAATCACCTACGTAAATGACTCCACCTGTGCACTTTGTATTCCTGTTGAGAAAGTTCTGCTTATTCGTAAGTATTCTGAATGCCTGGAAGGAAAGGTTCTTTGTGTGTGGAGTTTTCCATGAAGTGCAGTCCTAACTGCAAGCTAGGTAAATGCTTTATAAAAATATGTCTTAAAATATAAATGAAACATTTATTAGTTGATGCTACCCTTGTTTGTTTAGTGAAGTATGAAGTAGCCCCAGGCAATTTGAATTTAAAATTCAGGTTTTCCTTACTTACTACCCATCTTTCTCTTAGGAGAATATAAAGGCTTGGCAAGTAGAAACTGGAACTAATTTTAATTGCCTGAATGGGTTTCCTGGAGGAAAGTGTTTTATTGAAGTGGAAACTAGGGCCAGATTATTTTTTTTTCTTGCCTTGTGTCTAATTAGAGACAGCTTTGCAGTGGTACATAGGTCTGTATCAAGTGGAAGAGTCCACCAGAAAGTGAGCCACAGTCGAACAACTCCTTACAACAGTTGCCTTGGTAAAGTAAGAGTCTGTGTGGTGAGAACTCAGAATTCTAGGAGTGCCTCTGGAGGTGGAATCTATGGTTGCATTGATCCCCTAGAGGGAATGAGGCTGTGTCAGAATCTCCAAGTGGGCTCTGGAACCTCCGAAGACCACTTCCCACTGGCCCAGATTTCAGGAGCCTCTCTTGGCAGCAGTCCCACTCCATGTGTTTTGGGTGTTTCAGAGTTAGGAGACAGTTGCTTCTGTGGAACTAGGGGTGGGGGAAGAAACCAGAAAAGATTACTGATGTTCACAAGTTGAAAATGCCTTGGACCACACTCTGGGGATGCTTGCACAATTCTGTGATCATACTGCAGACTGGTAGATTGTGCACTTTAGATAAATGAATGATGCAGTGTGCAAATTACATCTCAGAAATAATACCCACATGTAAGTGTGGCACTGAATGACTTGCAGTTCATACGGTGGCAGCTACTGTTCCTTAACATTTGGCAACGTGGCCTGCACAGATTTGTGGTATTTTGGTTATGTTCTAAGTGTACTTTTTTGTGTGATGTTATTTTGTTTGAAGAGATTATATGTTGGTGTTTTAGTGTCCAACAGCAGAAACCAGTGAGACTGGACTACCCTGTGGCCTGCTGTGTTTTTCACTTTTGGATTAGGCTTCCTGGGTTCTTGTCAACCCTAAGGAAGGAGAGTTGTTCTATATGTTGGATTATGCTAAATGGTGCCGTAAAACCCAACATTTTGGGGGCTGAGGTCTTATTTACTGTATAGTTTTATGTAATTTGTATACTTTTTAATATGTCGTTCTTAAAAAATAACTAAGTAAAAAAGCAAATAATCTAGAAAGACTGTGACTGAGATTGAGAGAAAAGAACTCCTTAGGATGTGGGATAGTATCTGAAACTGTGTAAGTTTCAGACGATACAATATTAGAAAGGTTACAAGATTTCTCCACTTACCAAACTATTTTGAAATTTTGTTTTTTTGATTGTTGCTTTAACTTCATGTCTTATACTATTAAAATTGTGTAAGACTTTTCTGGAGCCCAATATAATCAACTAACTGTTTATGATCTTAGCTGCCATCCAGCCTATTTTTTTATAAATGAATCAAATAAGTTGAGATAATAGTGTCTGGATTGTATGTACTGTATCCGGGTTTAGCACATAATCCACACTGACCTGTGGGCCAAGTGAGATGCTGGATGCTATTAACTAATAAAAGTGACAACAATTCTTTTGATCAGATTGTATTTGCAGACAGTCTTGTTGAAAAATTTGGGAAGTATGATAGAAAATGTTAGAAGAATTCTTTTAGACTTAAAAAGTTATCCATTCTTCTGCAAATTGCTAGGTGCTAATGTTTTAGAGTAAAAACTTCAAGTGTAAAATGTTCTGGCTCTGTAAAAACTTGATGTGTTATACACACTCAAGCTGGTGGTCTGTTTTACCATTATTTTTTATTTGATTACTTTTTGAGAGACCGCAGAGTGAATAAATAGGGATCGTTGTTGCCAACTCACTCTTCTCCATATGTCAAGTACTGGAGGGAATAAGACCAAGCAGCGGCTTGTTGAGTTAATTTATAACATCCAGAGAATTCCTTAACAGCCTCAAATAATTTGTCTTATCAGGTACATAGTTGTGTTTAGAAAGCTGAACTTTAAACTTGAACTACATTTTTTCATTAAATGAGTTCTGGCTACTTTCCGCTTATCGATCTGGGCTCTAAGGTTTCACGTACATATTTGTCCGTGTGGGAGCCAGGCAGATTTGCTTCTGAAGTGATGGAAATTTCCATCCTGCCGCCTGGCTTCATGGGGTAGTTGCTGGTGTAAGTTCAGTGAGCCCTGTGGATTGTAGAACTCAGCAGAAGGGCAGGAACTAGATGGGAGATGAGCCAGTCCTGCACATGCAGTTCATGTTTGATGAAAAGCTGTCAGAAGGATCCCCGAAGCTGAGATTCTGGTCATTCTCATTTTATTTGAGGACCCAAAGATGAAAGGGCAATAGTTTGTGTTTTTAACAGTCCCACTTTGAAGTACAAAAAGTGAGTCCTGTGAGATCTCCTTTTGGGACATTCCGAAGAATGTGTGCATGCTGGAACATTTCATTTCCTCCGGCTAACATCTCCAGTTTGGGAAGAAAATTCCAAATGATCTTATATATTTATTTTGTCCACTCCCACTACAAATGTTTTCAGAGTATTTCTGGTGCCTGTCACGGTTTTGGGGGCTAGTCTACATGAATGCAGTTCCCTCCCCTTACAGATCTTCTAGAGGGCAGACAGACACACAAGCTAAATGTGTTAGGCAGTGAGTGGTAGGGGCTGTGAAGAAGGAAGTGATAGTTTTGTACTGAGGACTGAGGGCGCCACGGGACAGCCGGGTTGCGGGGGGGGGGGGCAGGTCTTGCGCTACGTTCAGGGACTGGCTGGACCCACTTGGGTGAGATAGCACAGTCCTTTGCATACTGAGGCAGTTGTGGTCGGAAGGCATTCACTCCACACCCGTTAGTGGAGTGAGTCATCCGTTACGTGTTTGTCTCCAAGACTGACAGCCCTCATGTGGACATAAGTGGCAAAATTAGGGTGAATGACAGTGACCATAGTCACTCAAAACGTGTACTGAATGATAGATACAAGGCATTGTGGAGAATAGCCAGGAAAATGACGTCGATACCATGTCAAAGAAGCATGTGTTTTCAGAGAAGCGATAATTTGTATGTCAGGGATCTCACACTTGGGTAGGCTCTAAAAGCCCATGACTGACAATGCTAACTTCTCTGTTTGCTGAGGCGTGGTTTTGAGTCAGGGGTCTCCGAAGGCTGGTGAGGGTAAATAATCTAGGAGTGTGTTTACCTGATTGTCTGATCTTCACATTTTAGAGTAGTGTTGTTTCTACCTGTGGTTAAATATGTAAAATATCTTTGAAGTGAAATGCGCTTTCTTTATTATTAAAAAAAAAAAAAACTTGCTCTGAGAAGGAAGCCAGCTTCTAGCCTTAGTGAGTGAGGAAAATATCAAGTCTAAGCCATGATAGTTCTTGGGCAGAAAATGGAATCACTCAAGGCCTTAAGGCAGCACTTAGCATTTGCTGTCCTTTATGAAGGAAATTATATGCTCTACTAGTGTTTGTCAGCTGGGGCATGAACCCTTCATGCGTGTATTATGTGGGTGGATCCTGATAAGAGCCTGGAGGGGAAGTGGATGAAGGAGAATCTGTCAGTGCAGAAGGCAAAAACCGCAGTTTCAGTGCCTTAGTTAACTCTATCAAGTTACAGGACCTTGGTCTTCTTACCTGCAGGCTAGAATCAGAACTCCTGGATGAGGGTGGTTATTGTGGTGTGTGTGGGTTGGTAGATGTGTGGGCCAGCACTCACCACCAATTGCCCACAAATACATGTGTTCCTCCTGCCCTTAGGGAAGAATCAAGGAGTGTGTACTGACCATTGATTTTTTTTTTTTTTTTTTTTTTGCAGTCAGTCTTTTCCTCAGTTATTATAGAGCTTCCTTGTACTAGGTGCAGCTGGGGTACCTGGAAATGGAAAGAACCTGGACTCTGCTCTCAAGGAGCTGGCAACTGTACTGGATCGACTGCAAGTGGGACTCTCAGATGGAGGCAATAAAACACTCAATTCAGATTGCTTAAACAATACATGACTTTATCAAGAGCCGAGAGGTACTTTAGCTGCAGGTGTCATTTTTGTGTGATGCCTAATCCAGTCACTTTTGCCCCCAAATTTTAGGTGGACAACCACAAAGTTCAGGACACAACTCTACTTAGTATTGCCCCCACATCCACATTGTTTATAATTCTTATAGGGGTGATTTAGCAGGTGCATTGTCCACAGTGAGTTGATTAAATTTCCTTTTGTCCTTAAGTTCCATTGAGCTGGGATCCACAGTGGAAGAGTCAACGTTCTTTCTTACCGAATGCTGTGAATGATAGTGATTGGGGATTAGAATATGTAGCCAGAAAATGCCGTTCATCTGTGTTTTGTTAGTTCAGCAGATTCAGTGCCTACCTTCATTTTTGGCTTATCACAATATTGTAAATTAGAATTTCATGATAGCTGCTTTCTTCTTTAGCCCTTTGTTATCGTCTCTCTCCCATTTGTCCTTATTACTGTCTATTTGTCGGTCTTCCAAGAGGATGTACACGTTGGAGGGAGACACCAGACCTCAGCTATCTTTGTATTCTTTGCCCTTGTTCGTTACTCCAGAATGGAACACAGTGTTTTATATGCTGTGATTGGCTCAGTAAATGCTTGATGAAATAATTGCTTATTTACATTTTTTATACCATTGGAGCTTCTTGAGCCGGTAGCTAGCATTGTTCCTGGCTATTTGTTCTTTCTGGGTTGAACATTTCTACCAGATGCCTTATGTTGGGTCAGTTCATATGATGGCTTGTCTGTCTTTTTTGTGACACTGGCCTGGCCTCATTCAGTAACAGGAATTACCCAGCATGAGGTTTAAAAGGTGAGAATGGTAACATGGTGAATGGTTTGTGTGTAAGTAGGATGTTTCTTGTTCTGGTCCCACATGTAGCCCCACGGCTTATGTCTAGTGGGTGGTTCTGAAGTAGATTTGCTGTGCTTTTCTTGGCAGAAGAATTATCTCATGTTACATGTACCATATTGTTAAATCTAACAAAAGAAAAACAGACTGATCTTTTTCCTACCTGATAGCTATGGTGGTATCTTAGATCTTGCCTCCCTCGATGAATGTTGTGAAGAAGTCTCTGCAAAGGCACACGTGCACATTCATGGTTAGACTTGTGTCACTGATAAAATTATAGCCCAAATCCTTTCCCTGGCATCTTGTTATATTCCTTCCTAAAAACACCTCTTGATAGTGACAACAGAACAGAATGGGTACCTTAACAGGATTTAGAACACTGAGTGCTGGATGAGAAGGTATTCAGGAGAATAACCTCCATTCTGCTTTGTAAATTAGGGTTTCGTCAGCATCTGCATTCCTTTGTGCACGTGTGGGACTGGCATAGGCAAGTCCCCGCACTTCCACCTTAACACCTGCTGAGAGTGACGTTGAAAGAATCAGGCGCACCTTTTCTCTGATCTTCTTGCTCCTCTTGTCAGTTTTTAAGGTTCTTTTGCTAAAAGTCAGTGAAGCAGAAAATCATTTGATTCTTTGACCTTTACATTTAAAAATTTGTGATAGGAACATTTCAGCACTGACTTGTTGCTTGACTGTGATGAACTTTATGAAGACAGGGAAATTATTCTTTAACAGGACTTGGAAATCCAGAAGAATTTACAGTGTGGGACTCCCTGTCATTAATTCATTTCAAAAGAGTATAACTTTTCTGTTGGGAATAGCTTATTTTCTTCTCTCAAAATAGTCTAGGATGATTGATAATAATGGAGTTAAATTATTCCCATGCCCCAGTTCACTAAAAATAAAAAAAGGTATTATTGCAGCTTAGATGTATTGGTCCAAACATATCTGAAGAAATAGTTTTAGAGAATGTCTTCAGAAAGCATTCATATGTTGGGTTACAATCAGGGCACCCAGATTACTTCAAGTCTTCAGAAGGAATGCGGTCACCAACATTATAGAGTGCAGAGAGAAGACAGGATAGGAGAAATAACAACACTTTGGGAAAGAAAACAAGTAACAAAAGTGTGTAGAGGAAACTGCGAGAGTTGTAAGAGTTTGGAAGAAGACTAGAGTGTGCTGTCCCGGATGCCAGTGAAGAGTGTTGAAAGAGGAGGTCATGATGGCCTAGGTGCAGATGCTGTGACGTTGGCTGTTCAGAGTTGTTTGTGGCTCTGGCATACTTATCAAGTGTGCCAGTTTTCGGAGTTACTTGTGGATGATTCTCATCTGCTTGTTGTTTTAAATTCATCAATGTTCAATAAATGTCAGCTTATAGGTCAGCCACTTTCTTTTATACATAAATTTTTATTGGAATACAGTCATGTCCATTCATTTATGTGTTGTCCAAGAGTGCTTTTATGGTTTAAGAGCAGAGTTGGGTGGTTGTACCAGAGACCATACAATTTGAAAAGGTGTAGTATTTATTGTGAGCTCTTAATGTTTGTTTACGCCTGGATCATGTCCTTACATTAGGTATTTACTGTAAGTCGATAAAATAATGTATTTGACTTTTTAATTTCTTTACATATTAAAAAAATCCATTTTACATGTTTAGGAAAGAGGTCGAATAGAAGTAGTGCCGTCACAGGATTGGTCATGTATTGCTTTTGGCATGAAGGCAACAGAGCCAACAGAAAGAAAAGCTGGTGGATTTTACTAAGTATAATAATCTCAAGGTATAACCATTTCCCTACAAATGACTTGGACTTAACCTTTCTTTATGCAGAGTAGTACTTCATTGTGTAAACATACTAAATCTTCTTTATTCATTCATCTGTTTGTGGACATATGGTCTACCTCCAAGATTTAGCTGTTATGAGTTATGCTGCTGTGAACATGGATGTGGATATATCACTCTTAAATGATGACTGATTCTTTTTGGGAGATACCCAGAAAATGGTGTTAGGCACAGAAGGTTAAATATTGCAAGGTTTCTCTAATATGAGAAAACCAAACCATAAAAAATGTAGAAGAGAAATGGAAGAAAGTAAGAAGATAGACTCTGGAGAGAGAAAGGGGAGGTAAAGCGTATGAGTAGATGGGAAAGAGAAGTAAAAATGGTCAAGATGCAATACGTAAATGCACCAGTTTCTCCAGCTGGTTCTTACTATGCATCATGAACCCATGCTATAAAGGAGAAAGTGTTAAGAGAGGAAGAAAAGCTTGGGGGTGGTGACAGCAGTCACTTTCATGTCCATGGAGCTAAGTGGCTCCCTTAAAGGAAAACCGTAAGGACAAGGAGGGTGGAACAGGAGCGAGAGGATGGACCCAGCCATTTAAGACTTGTGTTTTCAAGCCTGTAGTGTTCCAGGCACTGTGTTAGGTATGAAGATTGCTTCCGTAGCTCAGAATCAGGTTGGAAATATAGTCCATCAGCAGAAAGTTTCAGTACCTTGCAATATTCTTGTCACACTGGCAAAGCCAGGGGATGTGGTATGAAGCATTGGTACCCAGACTGGCCTAGGGACAAGCAGCAAGAGGAAGAATGATCACTTTGAGAAGAGGGCCACCAGTGGCCTCAGATTCCATGTTGCCACTTTTAGGTGGCAGTGGATGTATGGGAAGTGAGGTGCGTTGGGTCATCTTCCATCTTTGTGTTCACAAGTCCTGTGTGCAAACATCCAGGGTCCTTGAGGTCATGCAGTCTAGATACAAAGCACTTCTGAGACAGCTACATGTCAGTCAGCAGAATTTGCCTTGTAGACATTTTTCTCTTCTTTTCTTTTTGAGACATGTTTTGTATGGCTTGAGTTTGTGGGACTCATAACCTTGACTTGGTTGATTTCCCCCTTATATAAAGCACAAAAGTCATCTCGCATTAATATGTCTTTTGACTGGATTTATCTTGCCTTTGGGGACTATGAAAGCTCAGTGAGCTGAGTGCCCATCCCAGGCACTGGAAGTTCTCTGTGTGTAGAACTCTGAACTGGCCATCGTTTGACTATCCACTTGCTTAATCATAATAAATCACACCTGGAAATTAACCTCTGCTCTCCAATAGTCCATATGAAAGAAAGACCATGAGATACATAGGATGTGTGATCTAAAATATGGTGATTGTTTAAATTGAAAAAGTTATTATGGTAAAGATAAATTGCCATTAACTCCCCTCAAAATATTCCATCTCACTTGAAGCACACTTATGTCATTGTTCTTGTCACTTTATGAGGCAGTTTCAGAAGTTCTCTTTTATGAGTGTTTTATGAAGTGTGTCCTAGTGACTTTCTCATTGCTGGGACAGACTACCTGATACTCACAACTTAGGGGAGGAAAGCTTATTTTAGCTCACCGTTTTGTCAGGTCTCTGTCCATTCATGGTTTGCTGGCAACGGCAGGAAGGACCTGCTAGAGAAAAGCTACTTTTGTGTCATAGCAAGAGGAAGAACCAGGGGACCTAAAGAAAGCTGGGATAAGAATATGTATTTCCTTCCAGGACATAGGCTTATTACACATGCTTGTAATCTACCACATATATGTAATCTTCCTCTTGTGGCCAGGACCTACCTCATAATAGCATATTAAATCCATAAGTAATTCACAACATCTAACAATATGAGGCTTTTGGGGAATTTTCCAGGCCCAAACCATAACAAAATGTGATCAAGAATATAGTACATGCTGCTGTGAAGTGTCATCCAAGGCAAGGCAGGCTTGTGACGATACTGTGGTGTGCCCTTATTCACCTGTTAATTGGATCTGGCACTGTATGACTTTTGGCTCTTCTCACAATCATTTGACCATGTCTTTTTTTAAGTTGTTACTATGACAAAATGTCTAACATCCACAACTTAAGGGAGGAAAGATTTATTTTAACTCTCAGTTTCAGAAGGTCTCACGAAGTCCATTCATTCATGGGCAGCTGGCAGTGCCCATTGCAGACAGAAAGCCAAGTGAAGAGCCAGTTAATGTCTAGAGACTCAGGCAAAGCCAGAGCTTTCTTAGGAAGAACTTGTAACCATGTTTCTTCTTCCTTTACTTGGTCCAAGCTGTCAGTTGGGCTTCCCACACCCAGGGTGGGTGCTCCTCCCCTACGTTGATCACACACGCCTGAAGGTTCTGTCCTGGCACCTCCCTGCTCATCTCAATAAAATAGCAGTCCCTCCAAGTCGAATCCCACCTGTCCATCCTTTCCTGCCAGGCCCCACATCCCAACAGCATGTCATTCCACAGGTACCCCACTATATCAAAATAAATAAATGAGACTTTTGGGGAGCACTCTAGATTTCTAATCCATAATACCTTGAAAGATAAATTGATTCAGGATGTCATGACAGTGCAACTAAAGACACTCATGGAGACTTCCAGAGCTGCTTCAGAAAATGACAAGAATGACGGGATAAATGTGTAGAAAGTGGGAGATACTTTGAGGGGAATTAGTGATGACATTAAACATTCATCTGCAAGGCGCTGAGGTTGACTCCCCAAAGCACATAAAGCAGGCTAGTGGTGTGCAGCTGTAACTCCAGCACTTGAGAGATCGAGGCAGAAGGATTTCTGTGAGTTTGAGGCCAGCCTGGACTACATAGTAAGACCCCACCTCAAAAAAAAAAATAAGTAAATATCCACCATATATTTTGATCACCTCTTTTTCTTGTTTTGTTTTACTTCATGCAGCAGAAAGAAAACATATCCTGTGCTATTTCTCCTGCCATTTGGCAGATTGTTGATAAAAGAAGTGACACTTTTTTTTTCCCATTTTATTGATATGTATACGTGCAAAATTTAAGGTTTATAATGGAGTGGAGCCTTTTATGCACATATGTATCTTGTCAAGGTGACAAGGGCTTTCCCACTCTCCTTTTGTCCCTCCCGTCCCCTCCCTTCACTCCCGATACTGTTCTTTAATTCAGAAAAAATAGTTATTTTTCAGCAGTATTTATTAAATGATGGTATTGAAAGTCAACGATGGTTAATAATGATGATAGAGAATCTGTAGCATAGCAAATGAATTTTTGACTTTTCTGGATTACAAAACCACAAAGCTAAAACAAAACAAATCCACTATTTTTGAAGGAAACCTCATAGGGCACTTATTTAATATTCTGAAATAGCAGGCACAAATTAGCCAGAAGGATCTATTGACTCTTGCCTTAGTTAGCCTTCAACTGTAGTGAAAAAAACCTCTTATGAATTTTTGTGACCATGTAAACCATATAAAATAAGAATTCATTTTAGATGAAATTATAACTTCAGTTGTGTGTCCTCCTCCACCTCCAGTTATACTTGTTCTTCTGCTGACTGGTAGTACATCTGCTTCTGAGCTCCTCTGAATAAGATATGGCGAATGAAAGGTCTACATCCTTGTCTTCCCTTTACAGGAAAGGAGACTTCTGGGAAATAAGCATGCTTTTATGAACCTGCTGGGTTACTGCTTTTAGCTTGCAGATTGTGTTTGCCAGTGTTTCTTGCTACTGTTAGGTTCTTTCGGCTATCAGTAATATCAATTCATCCAAATTACTTCAGGAAATCAGGAGTTTTCCATCAGTTTGCTAATGAACTAGACTGGTGAATGAGCCTAGGAAGTTTTGCGTATTTTTCCCATTTTCCTCTTCCCTTACCCTCCGTTCCTCTCTGTTTTTCTTTCCAGTCCGGCTCTTTGCCTTCCTTTGCCCTCTGTATAGCTGTACCACCTTTACTTCAATCCACAAAGCAGCCCTTCCTGTGATCTTGCTTGTGTGTGACCAGTCTTCTCTCAGCCTCTCTGTATCATAACTCACCTCAGAGCTTCAACTCCTGTTAATATCTAGTTGGGAATTAGCTTTGTTGTCTTAGTTTGCTCTCAGAATCTATTGACCCAATTTGTCTTTACAGAATAAAGTCATATTGTACCTAGATTAACTCTTTGCTCTGGTGAGGACCCTCCTCTGTTCCTCTCAGCTTGAACTAGGAAGCACACTGCTGTGTTTTATAAAATCAGGAGGTCGGGTAGCTTCCCTCACAAGTCCAAAGTGAGGAGGCATGCGACTTATAACTCTCTTTTGCCTACGTAGTCCATAACTCATTTTCTACAGGCATGCCAGCAATCTTCTCATCTAGTACAACTGAATTCTCACAGGTACAACTATGCCACTCACTCTTTTCCCATCTGAAAGTCATCATCACCTGCTATGTTAGAAGCACTATATTGAGATCACTTACACAGTGTCATCTCAGGTCTCTCATGATCCATCCTAGCTCTTCTGCAATTTGTGGACTAAAAGGGATGTTGTATCCACCATTCATGTCTTACGTATGAGAGTGCAAACTTTCTCACTTAACAAAGAGACTTCACCTCTGACTCCAGCTAAGAGAAAGGCATATTGTATGGCTTACCATGTTTTCTGTCTAGAAGAACAGGGCCCACACCTTTGGATGAGCCACTGCCTTGCTTTCTGGCTTTCTGGGGCTAGATGCTTGGAAATATTGACAACAGATTTTATTAGAAGAGCCCTGACTCCTAGAATCTTGGCTTTTTTTCTTGGTCCCTCCTACAGTGCAGTGATTTCGTGGATCTGCAAGTAGACATTTTAGAGTTAATGTCACCAGGTTGTGGTTAATGTGGATCTTTAGAAACAGAATCTTTTATCTTTCTGCACTTTTTTTTTTCTTCGTCTTTTTGCTTTTCCTTATTAAAATCTGGTTGTGGATTTTTAAAATGAGCTTCTCCATAGTTAATGACATGATAGAGAACAGAATAGAAATTTCAGCTCAGTGATTGCATCTCAAAACAGATTCTTTTTGAACTCATTTCTTTCAACCCCTGTTAAGAAATTCTTAATTCTTAATTTTGCAATATAGTAGGTATCTATGTGTCTTGGATTCTGTAATCAAGCTTGTTTATTTCTCAGTATTCTTCCTTGGCTGATTTCCGTGTGACTTCTACGTTAATTGCGTGGGATAAAAAAAGAGAAATTTTATTTCCTGCACTGTATTGGCATGACTTTTTGCAGTTGCTTTTAATCATTTCCTTTTTCTATCTTGCAAAGTATAGTGAGCTGTCTTTATATTTACATGCTACTGAGAAGTGTGTGATAGATGAAGGGCTGAATAGGAATAGTAGGAATTGGCATTGCTCTTGTAAATAACTCAGCATCAGGGAACACTATAGCCAGGAAGCACCCAAGTCATCCACTGGTATCAAATATCTTCAAACTGCTTAAAGCTTTGGTGCTTTTTCAAAATGGGATATGTTATTTACCCACCTTAATTTGTTTTAATTTATTTATCTTTACTTGTAATAAAAGTTACTTGTTTTAGGTCTTCCCAACTCTGAGTTATTAGACTTAAAAGAAATCATTACATGTTGTTTTGGCCTCTTTTGGATATATTCCCAGGAGGGGTGTCGCCGGATCAAAGGGGATATTTATTTCTAGTCTTTTGAGAGCTCCCCATACTGCTTTCCAGAGTGGTCGAACGAATTTACACTCCCACCAGCAGTGCAGGAGGGTTCCTTTCTCCCCACAGCCTCGCCAGCATTGATTGCTATATGATTTGTTGATATAAGCCATTCTCTCTGGAGTGAGATGGTATCTTAGCATTGTTTTGATTTGTGTTTCTCTTACGGCTAGAGATGTTGAGCATCTTTTCATGTATCTATTGGCCTTTTGTACTTCTTCATGAGTGAACTGCCTCTTCATTTCATTTGCCCATTTTTCAATAGGGTCCTTTATTTTGGTGGGCTTAATTTTTATTTTAGCTCCCTATTTATTCTAGTTATGAGTTTCTTATCTGAGGTGTTGGTGGTGAATATTTTTTCCCAGTCTGTTGGTTCTTTATTTTGTATACCCATGTTCATAGCAGCACAACTAACAATAGCTAGAATATGGAAGTCACCAAAATACCCATCAACAGAACAGTGGATACATAAACTGTGGTACTTATACACAATGGAATACTGTGCATCTGTAAGGTCCAACAGCGTGGAGGTTTTCACAGGCAAATGGAAGAAAGTTGAGAATATCATGCTTAGTGAAGTGAGTCAGAAGCAGAAGGTGAAACATCGGATGGTCTCTCTGATATGAGATACCCAGACCACAACTGTCTCATGGAACTTTAAATGAAAGACAAAGCCAAAGGGGGGGGGGGTTTGAAGGGAGGGAAGGGAGGGTAGGGGGAGGAACAAAAGGAGTGCAGGAAAGCCCTTGTCACTTTGACAAGAAATGTATGTGCACAAAATGCTCAACTTAAACCTTAAATTCTGCACTTGTACATGTCAATAAAATGGGAAAAAATAAAATAAAAACAAATCCCCCCCCCCAAGAAATCATTACATCAACTATCACATCAATAGGTCTACTTAGAATTACAGAGGATTTTTGTTTCATAGGAAGACAAACAGAATTAACAGATTAATTGTGTAAAAAAGTGTAGTAGAGGGTATTTAATGTGGAAGTTAAAGTACACTGTGATTGTTTCCAGAGTAATCCTTTGGCATTATATGATTTATTGCTCCTTTGGTATTTTTGAGGTGAACACAGAAATTTAAGTAATCTGCTACATAGAAATGTTTGAAAAAGGCTAGCTATGAAAGCTCTTCTAAAAATCAAATTAGAGATCTTGGATAGCTAAGCCCTTGAAGCCGGCGGTTGTTGAGGCAGCAGTTTGCTCAGAGCTGGATTCAGAGCCCCATGTGGCCCCATGTAGCATGGTACCTGCTGGTGCTGGCTTTGTGGCGCCTCTCCATGGGCAGCATCGCCTTATTTATCTCTGAGGTTCCTTGCACAGACTTTTGTTCCTTCGTTTGTTCTTCTGATGAAGCACTAATAAAGTTTCAGCTCTCATGTGTCTGTGGAATGCTAACTCTTTAAGTTTTGTATAAAGAGATTACATGAGATAGCAGTAGAAGAAGGCAACCAGGGTGGGATTATTAAGAACACCAACCAAGTAGATAAACATCCTTGAAAATGCATCTGTGCCCAATTATTCAGTGATTTTCTTTTAAGATATTTGTAGGAGTAGAATTGAGGCTGCTGCAGTAGTTATACCTCTTTTCACAGTTTTTGATAAATATAATTGAAAGGTCCTCTGGGAGTTTTTACCAGTTGACTGTATGTGAGATGCTGGCGTTCTACACTCTGCCTCCCCATCACATGTATTTGTCCCTTCAGAGTCTGCTCCGTGGCACTGGTCAGAGAAGCAGGCATGTTGGAAGAAGGCAGGCATCTAGTGCTTATCAAATTCATAAGGAGACTATATAATAAGAATTTTGGCCTTTTGTTGTTGCTTATGCTGATAATTTTGGTTAAATCCTCCAGTTGCTACTTTTTTTTTTTTTTTTTTTTTTTTTTTTTTTTTTTTTTTTTTTTTTTTTTTTTTTTTTTTTTTTTTTTTTTTTTTTTTTTTTTTTTTTTTTTTTTTTTTTTTTTTTTTTTTTTTAGAAAAACAGCAACTTGGATGGTGCAGGTCCACTGACATTCATCCTTGTTTCAAACAATACGACAGTGAGTAGCAGAGAACCGCAAATTGGAGTGTGTAGAGATGGTAAAGGGCACCGGTCTAATGTTGCCAAGTTCTCCAATTTTCAAGGGAAACTGGAAATCTAATCTAATCTAAATCTAATCTAATCTAATCTATGTATATTAAAACATACCTGAGCCAAGAGAATTTACCTCAAATAAATTTTGCAGTACTCGCAAAAAGCCTGCAAACCTTGCAAAACCATCCATTTTGGAACTCAAGGCAAAGTCTGAGGGAAGCCTGTTCCTTCCCACTTTAGTGAAGTCTCTACAAGTGGGGGGGAGCATTTTTCATTTTTATTTATTTATTTAGGTGCTGGGAATTGAACCCAGCACCTCGTGCTTGCCAAGGGATGAATACCTCGAAAGTAGTTTTCCTTCCATCTTCTTTCCTCTCATCCCAACATAATACTTAGAACCAAGCTTGTCCTGTTTGTCACGGACAGGCCGTCTCCTGTGGCTGCTTCTCTACCACCATTTTTTTTTTTCCCTTGTGGTTCCAAAGGTCTGGAAGTTCCACACAGAAATGTTTCACTGTAGAGCGGCCTCTGCGTTTCGTCATGGCCAGGGCCTGCCTGTCTCTCAGGACACTCCCCCAGTGCAGTTACAGGTGGAAGCAGAGGTCGGAGCCAGCCCTGGCTCTGGGTCAGTCACGCACAGCTCACAGCTTCCCAGAGCATTCTCCACAGCTTTGGGAAGGGGATCTACCTGCATAATCGGCGCAGGCAGACCTAATTAAATTCCTTAATTACATTTCAAGGATAGGCTTAAAAGAGTAAGTATCTCCTGATTCACAGTCTCGGAAGGATTAAGCATTACCTGCCACTGCTGCCATGGCCAGCGACATCATATTCTCAATTTAATCGAGATAGCCTGTTTTCTTTGAGTTTCTCTTCAGCTACACAGTGTTTGCTCCTTGACTGTAGCTCATTTGCCTGTCATATCCAACCTTCTCACAGAGCCCAGATCATAGTAATCACTCAGTAAATGTTGAGTAAAGGGTAAGTCCTGTTCTTAAATGAAATTTCTGTGTTATTTCTGTTATTAGGAATAGAAATTCTCTTCAAGGAGAAGTGAATGTCCTGTTAGAGGTTGGGACCACTTGGCTGCACATGATCTGATGGTTAGAGAAAAGAGTCGTGATGGTTTATCAAAATTGATTTCTTTTCAATTGCTGCCCTGGTTTGCTAACTGGTCGATTTTTCTTCTTCCCCGGGAGAATGAAAGGTCTGAGGTAAAGGGCATTGTGATACTACTCTACTAAGACCCTCACTGTCAGCTACAGGGCTGCCAGGTGGAATGAGTATGTGTGTCATCCCCACTTTACTCTGATGGTTGTGCATTTTTCCCCTTTATTTTCTTGTCTTTGCCTTTCTTTCTTCTGTTCCTTCATTTGTTGTTCTTTCAGAATGTTCACACCACTGTGTGTTCCCTTGTGTCACAGTACTTCATTCATTGTGGGGAAGACTTCAGTTGGCTCCTGTCATGACTTTCTTGCTTAGGCTTACTGTTCTGCTGGTGAGGCAGAGAGGAGAAATGGACATCGGACAGGATTGCAGGATGGTGACCCAACCCTTCTCTTTATCCATTCATAAGAAATGGTAATGCCTCCCTCACTAGTTTAGAAGATCAGGTAGGATGTCACTTTAAGAAAGGCTCTGTGAATTGCACTGCTGTGTACACTTTTCCAAATGTAAGATTTTTTTTTTTCTTTGAAGCAGGGTCTTGCTCTGTAGCCCAGGCTGGTCCTGAACTCACTACGGAGCTCCAGCTGGCCTTGGACTCATGGTGGTCCTCCTTCCTCAACCGACCAAGTGCTGGGATTACAGACTTGTGGCACCACAGTGAGCTTATGTGGTGCTGAGGAATTGAGCTCAGGGTGGTGAGCTTGTTAGGCGAGCACTTTAATTGCTGTGCCATTCCTCCAGCCCCACAAATGTAAGCTGATATCTGACGTGCTTGTCTGCCATCCTGAGACGACGATTTCAGGTGGGAGCAGTCAGACCCAGGGAGCTTCTTTCCATAACCTCTTTCTTTATCCTTCATGATAGTCCTAAGAAGTGGGTGGCACTGTACTGTTTTAAAAACATGAGTCTCAAAAATGTAGAAGGCTTCTGTGTTTTCTCTTTCTCCATGCCCTTCTGTGAGGGAGAGTCTTGCTGTATTGTCTATGCTGGCCTTGAACTCCTTTTGAGTTCTGGAACTACAGGTATGGGCCATTCAGAGATGTAGCCTTTTGCCCAAATATCTATCCATTGAGTAAGGCAGCTGAGATCTAGATCTTCTCATGACAGATGTTGACTTCTGTTTACCATCTACCAGCTGGCAGATAGGAGGAGGGGAGAAGTGAGCATTGTGTTTTTGCCTCCGGCTTCTGGGGATGGTCTTGATCCAGTAGGCCGAGTGTCTCTGTAATGAGTTAATGTGTGATGCTGTTGAATTAGTACTAGTGCTAATTGAGTTCATATTAGATTAGTATTCAGTTGATAGATTTTCCTTCTTATCAAACCCTGCACAGCTAGTTAGGTCAGAAGCTAGTTATTTTCTGGAACATGTTGATTAAAAAAGGGTTGACACTGAATGACAGAAGAGCTGATTGAGTGAGGCAGAGTCTGTATTTGTATATGGACTTTTCGTCTGACCTGGATTTTTAGGTTATTCTCTGACATCCCGAGTCACAGAATAGGGATGCTCACCCACCCAGTCATCCCACTCACACAGTCATCAGACGCTGAATACTGACCTGGGCACTTAGCATGTTGCTTCAGGGAATCTCGATTGAACCTGCAAAGACTCTTCAGTTACCCAACAGGACCTTGTGCATCTGCCTGTGGAAAGCCGGATAATTCTGAATTTGTGAGAGCATTTTAATAGAGCGCTGATTATAGATTGCAGGCACCTGGTGCTGTTTTTAATTGAGACTAAAGGGTACAGTTCCAAAGGTAAGAATTGGGTTTAACAGATTCCTGTTTTCCAGTTCTATTATTTGCCAGGGCCTGGAATAGGTAAGAAACCCGTACAGCCACTGATGCAAGCCCTCACTTGGTCAGTATGTTTTCAGGGGACTACCCCGGGCCAGAGTGTGAGTTCCCTGACTGGTAATTTACATGTCACTTGGCCCAGGTCATATGCTCCTGTTAGTGGCTGTGAGCGCCCGGACTGTAGAAGGGGCAGCTGTTGGGGTCAGCATGGAGGCCTGTCGTTTGGGACTTAGCCAAAGTTAGTCTGTGCTTCTTGGACTGCCCCAGACTGGTCCACTTGGGTCGGTCATCATTGCTTTTGGCCTTGACAGCCAAATGAGAAAACATAAGCTGTGAAAAACTCAAGGAGAAAAAGGGCGGTAGCCAGATGTAGAGATTTAGAAATCTGTGGACTAGAGGTATTCTATTCCAGGACTTACTTTCGTGCCAATTTCCTAGAAAAAGAATGAGTCTGAGAATAGTTCCTACTGTGATTGATCACTTTCCTTTCTCCTTCTCCTCGCTCTCACACTGTTCTCACTTTTACAGACCTGGGGCTGCTGTAATATTTTATGTTGTCATTCCATTCTTCTTTAATTCTTATGTGAGTGAGCATTGTAATAAAATGAAGAGCATTGTTAAGCTCTAACCTTAGCTTTCCTTCTCTTTAGTTCTGGGACTTTGGAATTATCCTCTGGACTTCAGTGTAAGATAGACAATCACCAAGGCAGCTTGCCACTGTTGAAATGTTAGGCTTAAGAATATGAATTCTGCCCTGTCCCGCTTTATAACATAGGTATAAGCTGCTGGTGCATTGGCCTCAAAAGACATCAAGGATGTGTTGGCTGTCTCTTTTGTGAAGGTCTTGCTGAGATCCTTCTCAGAAAAGCGAAATGGAGGCCACTCCCTGTGCAGAGCCTTGTACCGTTGTCAAGCTTGGAGCGTCACTATGAGGCAAGCTGATGTTGCGTGAAGCACTGACAGCAAAAGATGGAAGGCACAGAATGTGGGGAGCCAAGTGACAGAAGTGCCGGAGGGGTGATGCAGGGAAGGAAGCGGGAAAGAGGAGTTTCCTTTGTGAATCAGCAGAAATCTTTGAAGTATGTGCCTTTCATATTTAAGCCCTCTCCAGTTGGGAAGACAGCCAACAAAGTTCATAAAACTGCCTCATGGCAGTGTCTCGAGATCTTCTCAGGAGCTGATTCCTGGTCCAAACTGCTGGGGGCCAAAGGAGACTGGCGAACAGCTGAGACGAGGCTGAGGGCCCACAAGCCTTTTGTGGAGACTGAGGCCTATTGTAGAGAATTTCTGCTAATGTATTTTCAATTCCCCAGTTTAATTTGAGGAATCGAAACAAGTTCTAGCCTAATGAGACCATGTGATCTGCTTTGCCAACTAAACAGTGTGATAACACCCAAGATGAACAGATATGCACAAGGATGACCTCAGGCCACAGCTGGAGTCATTATCTTTGTAACTGCAGGGCAGGGATAACGGTATCTTGTCCACCGGAAAGCAAGGCTGATCAGTGACAAAACTATCCGAAGTGGTCCAGTTTGAGTTTTTCTGGTCTCACTTAGAATGTATTTCACCCTTCTCTATCTTTTTCAGTTCTTCATTCTATATAACGTGGTAAGGAGTTGTGCTTCCCATGATCAAATCCTTGTCATATTCTTAAAAGCTATGTGATCTAGAGCAATTTAAGTTTTAATTGCCTCATCTGTGAACTAGAGTTTCTCTTTCCAGAGTGTGAACATGCTAAGGAGGACATTTGAATACCAAAGCCCTGTATCTAAGTGCATGCCTGACTTAAATTGGAATTGAGGTAAACTCACTTTTGCAGGCTGAGAATAAGCCTTTGTGTCACCATTCTGATTGTACTTCACACTCATAAGAGACCAACTAGAGTGGAATTACAGTCCTTGGCCAGATCCTTAGGACATTAGAAGTACTGGCGAGCTTACCAAAGATTTCGTGTACGAAATGGATGCAGTGAAGGGCATGGTGTCTTGCCTTTCAAACTGAGAAGGCAGAGTGTGTAACACAGGTCAAGAAAATATCACATTTCTTGTGTGCTGCTCGCTATAGAGTGTAACACTGGTACCAGCATAATTACAGAATGCTCTCATAATTACAGTATGCTCTCCAAGGAAGTTGTGAAGGGGTGACATTCTGTAAATCAGCAGTCTCCAACCTTTTTGGCACTGTGGACTGGTCTGACTAAAGACCATTCTCACAAGAACCAGGGTAACAAAGGTCCCCCTTCTGTCAGATCAGCCGCAGCGTTAGGACCTAATAGGAGCTCGCTGGCCACATGTGAAGCTTCACTCGTCTATCCTGGCTGCTGGTCCTTCCAAGGCCATCAGATGCTGGTGCTGGGCCAACGCCCAAGGGCTGGGGACTGCTACTGTAAACCATTGGTTCTAGTAGGCAGTGTTGTTTTAAAATTGATGTTAGGGTTTTTTTTTTTTTTAAGTAAAAAAATAAAAGTGTTCAATGTGGGAACTTTTTTGAAGAGGTTTTTCTCTAATCTAAAAAAAAATTGGAAAACTCATATACTTGTTTTCAACCACATTTTAGGTATTTATAGATTTCATACACTGAAAAAATGAAGGTTGTTTCTAGAGGCTCATTATCTCTTTAGTGTTTTATTCTAGGTCTGTTCCAAAATAGAATTTGCTTAATCAAGGAAGCATTTACTTGAAATTAAACTCAATCAATATCTAATATGAAAGGGTGATTTTATGCTTGCTGAAGAGTTGGCTCATTTATTTTTTCTCTTTATTTTTAGTGGTAGGATTTTTCAAGTCTAAGTCTTTTATTATAAATCAAATCATCTTCTAAGGTAAAACCGAAGTCTTCCATTTTCTTTTATGTGTGGGGTTAGTGCTTTCTTCTCTCTTGTCTTTTCTTCACAAGTAAAACAAACATACCGTCTCAGCACACAGCACAAAACCTCATGTATAATTAAAATGTTTATTTTCATGTAAAGTCAGTCCTTGGGTGATTTTGTCTGTATTTGAACATGGTTAGACTGAAATATATATAGGTCTTTCCAGTGCTTTCTACTATAAGTGGTGCTCTTAGGCCAATATATTGTTTTCTTAGTTTGCTAACTAACGTTGGATACCAAAATTACCTGAGTGCTCAGTAAAGTCAGGAGCTTCCAAAAACTTCATTTCTTTTTAGTTTTATTTTACATTATTTCTTTTAATATATATATATATATATTTCTGTATTTACTCTTTAAGGCCTATCTCACATTTTGTTTGCTTTATTTAAAAAAATTTTTTTTGAGACAGGATCTCACTCTGTAGCCTAGACTGGTCCTGACCTCACCTATGGAGCCCAGACTGGCCTTGGACTCACAGCAATCCTCCCGTCTCAGCCTCTCTAGTGCTAGGTTTACAGGCATGTGCCACCACACTCAGTTTTTGTGGTGCTGGGGAATCAAACTCAGGTACTTAGCACTTGACTTAGCACTTACTAGGCAAGTGCTTTAACTGCAGAGCCATTCCTCCATCCCCCTGCCTCACATTTTAGATAGATAATCCTATCATTATATTGTAGTTAATGCATTCTTTGGCTTGGTCCTACTGTTTTTGTCTTGTTTCGCTTTTGTATTGGGGGGTGGTCCAGGCCCATCATGCTGAGCTACAGTCCCAGGTCAGTTTTGATTGTGATTTTGAGACAGGGTTTTGCTGAGTCACTAAGTTGCCCAGGTTGGGGTCAAACTTGTGATCCTTTTGCCTCAGCCTCCCAGAGGATTACAGATCTGCCCCACCAGGCCTGGGTGTGGTCTTCCTGCTAATCTTTTATTTGTGTTCTTTGTTTCAGAATAAATACATGGTTCTGTGGAACCAGCTTAAGTGGATCTTGGAATATAAACTTGTAAATACAGAGATTCTGTTATCAGAATGAGGGATGCGTGTGAAATCTTTATCTCACCTTAAGACAAAATGTCTCATGTGATATGGCTTCACCTCTTAACGTCCCCAAAGGCCCTGTGCTGAAGGCATGGCCAACAGCCTGTGGTGCCTCTAGGAGGCAATGGAGCCTCAAGAGGTGGGGCCTAGGGATTTGGGTCACCAGAGACATGTCCTTAGAGGGGATATTGAGACCCCTGCCTCATCTCTCTTGTTTTTGCTTCCTGCTGACATGAGACAGGCAGCATTCTTCAGCATGTACTGCCTTGCCACAGACCCAAAGGCCACAGGGTCAAGAAGCGATGGCCTGAAATCACTGAAGTCGTCAACTAAATAAAGTTATCATCCTTCATGTATCTCAGTTATTTTGCAAAGCAAAGCTGATTTCTACCTTTAAGAAAATCTTCCAGGCTATTGTCATGGCACACACCCGTATTCCTAGCTACTAGCAATGTTGAGGCGGGAGGATTACAAGTTCAAGGCCAGTCTGAGAAACTTAATGAGACCCTGCCTCAAAATCAAAAGTATCACCAACAAAAAAGCCAGAGGATATAGCTCATTGGTAGAATGCTTTTGGAGCAGACGTAGGGCCCGCGGTTAAATCCCTAGCACACACATATGTACACACATGCACACACCCTCAGAGTGCTATATCCTGTGTGTAGCTTTGTTGGTGATACAGTTACTATTTTTGGTTTCATCATATCGTTTGTTAAACTTAAGATATGGGTTGACAAAAAATTTTAAAAAGCGCAACTACAACGCAAGTAAATGTGTGTGAACACAAGTCTCACTGGCTGAGTGTGAAGCAGAGTTTGTTCTTTAGATATTAAAGCTGTAAGAAGCACGTGTTTTCAGAACACATAAACAAGGAAAGTGGAGATTAAAATAGTCTAGGTTTATATTTAAAGCAGATGTGAGTCACTGGCTTAGAGTACCCTGTAAATAAAAATCTCTCCTACAGAGGAGAGTTTGTATTTATATGGGAAGGAAAGAACCAAATGTCATAGTGTTTAATAGGATGATGCTCAAAAAGAGTTAAAACTGGCCAGTTTGGATCCTCTCACATTTCCACAAAGTCTGTCTGCTTCCTGTTATCTGTCTTCTATTTTGCTCTTCATCTTAACCTTCTGCGTCTAATTTATGACGGGGAGACAGGAAGGAATGGAGGGGAAAAAGAATTGAAAATGATCGAGGCAATATATGCATGTATACTATATGCATATCATATATGTATTATATATCATAGAATTCCCCAAGATAAATGTAATCACTGTATACTATAAATATATACTAATCCTAATCATGGAAAAATGTCTTCTGACTTTAGAGTTGTGGTTATTTATAGCATTTTCTCCTTTTACTCAAAAATCTATGTTTTTCTCCTTTGCTTTCATATTGGGAATTGAACCCAGGGCTTTTGCACTGAACTACATGTACGACTTCCCACTCCTACCCTTCTATTTTTAAAAATTTATTTGGAGGTGAAGTCTTGCTAAATTGCTAAGCTGCCATGTTGCTTAGGCTGGGCTCAGTCCCTGTGCCTTGGCCTCTTAGAATGTTGGGGTACAGGCAGACACCAGCATACCTGGTTTCTTACAACACTTTGAGGTAGGAAATTTGTTAATTTTCTCTTCAGGGTTCCTAGCACCATGCCCAGGCTGCAATCAAAAAGAGTAGCACAGATTGATAATTGAATCCCAATTTAATGTGGTTTTATAATATATTTTAAGATCTGGGATAGTGTACTTTAAAATTAAAAAAAAAATTGAAGAGGCACCTAATGTGGTTGTAGTGGAATAAGAAGCACAGATTCACTCACCTATATTCTTGTTTCAAAATCCAGAGATAATCATATTACCACATGGGTAAGCTTTTTACTAGGCATGCCTTTATGCATATAAGTATTCATATGCAATTACATAGTCATGACCTCATTTTCTACATTGAAATCTCCTTTCTTCACTCTGGATTATTTCAGGGCCAGTTTTCAAATCAAAATATGTCTCTGTCATGATTTTAAAGGTACTTATAATATTCTACTGGGTAGATGCATTATAGTGTATTTAGCCAATAAAAACTGATGTTTAGGTAATTTATAATGTTTTATTTTTAAAAATTAATCTTAAGTATGTATTTATAATATATACATGTGTTCGTGTTCACACATTATTTCTGACAGAGTTTCTGGCTTACATGGTTTCAACTCAAATTTTAATTTCTGTCAGAAACAAATTACAGTACTTTCTCATAATCCTTACTCCAATATGGATGAGTGACCTGAAAATTACGCAGTTTAATATTCATAAAAACATATCTTTGGATCCTAATTAATCTGATACATTTAATGGCTATCTTGAGTCTAGATTTTGGATTGAATGTAGAAATGCATTGTAATTTCCTGAAGTACTGTATAAACTTTAATGATTCATTATTAGGGATTTACAGAACATCTGCCATGTATTGTTTATGGAATCTTTTGATTTTTAAGTAATTCATTAAACTCAGAGGAAAAGCTCTGAAGAAGGGGCTGTACTTCAGAATAAACTGAAGAGGTCATCAGGAAAACAAGGCTCGGACTCCGGCTCCCATGATACCTGTGATCAGGGCCCAGGCGTCCCTCCTGATAGTGATGTCTTTTTGCCTGGTATTCCTCTTCTACACTGTGTAGATACCTAGCTTCAAATATTTTCCTAGCAAGATGGGGTGTATTTAGACTATTTTTGGGTTTAATGATTATAAAATAATATCCCATTTGTAATATTTGGCATTTATTTGCATACTGGGGCTTAAGGTAATAATGTCTCTACTCTGGTTTCAACATTTACACCTCTAATCCTCGTTAAGATCATTACTTGCCAAAGATAGAAGTAGAGATTAAATATAAAAGTAAGCTTTTGTTTTATTCAGCCTTTATAATATAACACTGGATAGGTTAGAGGGCTCACTGCGTCCGAGTTGGAGCAGCAGTGAAGCCCTTTTACAGAAAGCATTGACAGAAATCAGAGCAAGGGGAGTGAAGATGTGAACTTTGGAGAAGGACATGAGAATGAAAAAGGACTGATAGAGTCTAGCAATACTAAACTCAAAGACTTTATGGTTGGCTGGTTGTTCTGAGGGCTTGGAGAGTCTGAGGAAAAGGAAGAACCTTGGTTAACCCTCCATAGACATGCTCAGTATGTAGCTAGATATGACTTCAAAGCCAGGAAGGCTAGCTAAGCTGAATGCAAGATTAATCTTTGTGTTGGGGTTGCATTGCTATGACAATGTTTCCAAGAAAAGAGGAAATATTTATTTTGTCTTAAGGTTTTTGGAGGTTTCAGTCCGTGGGCACCTGGCTCTGTTGTTTCAGACCTGTGGCAAGGCCAGACATCATGGTGGGGGCATGTGGTAGGGCAAACCTTTTCACCTCAAGGTGGCTGGGCAGCGAAGAGACAGAGAAAGGGGCTGGTAGAGGTCTCAAGATCACCCTCCAGGACACATCCACAGTGACTTTTTCTGCCACTACAGCTACCTTCTATAAGTATCATCATCTTCCAGTGGTGCCGTAGGCTGATATGCACCTTTATTACATGAATTGTAAGGGAGTATTTAAAAAAAATGCCCATGGTAAATTATAACACCCTCCTAAGGAAGTCACAGGCAGAGCGTGGTGGGGGTAGTTGTGTTTACAACTTTGGAGGAGTGTATCAGATGACCCTACACCATCATGTATTTCCTTAGCCAGCATGAAGAACCTGGAGGCAGCAGTAAAAATGCCTTGTCATGGTCAAAGGACAAGGGGGTCTAGGTATAGATTTATAGGTATGTATCTTGATATAGAGTTGGTACGTGTTCTTTAATGCCACTGAGAAAACCTGCTGTTATGGAATTAAAGCTAGGACAAATTTCTTTAAATAGAGAGTGCTCTTTTTCAATTTTGTTTTCTCCACCAGGAGATTACAGATGTGGATAGGTTAGAGGCGGGTAACATATGTGAATATTGCATTGAGAAAGGTCTTCCCACAGTCTTCTGTCATAAATCATTGGGATTTAAGTGAAGTTTCTGATGCAGTCAACTGTCAACTTCTGGAACACCAAGACTATATCTTAATTTATTCTTTTACCTTTAATAATGAATATAAGGTTTTGAATTACCAGTTGGCTCAATTTTACAGCAGTCTGGTTAACTTTGAGCGGGTCTTACTATGTATGAGAATGTACTGCTGACCCATGTGCAGGGTATCTGAATTCTCTACGTGATGTTCTTGAGTAATCCAACTCTACCCAAACCCTTAATTATGAGTCTTAATTGCCTCAACAAATATTGATTAGCACTTCATCACTCTCTATTTATTACTAAAATGACAGAATGGACAAAGTTTGCTAAGTTGTTAGCAGCTATATAGACACAGAGTTAGCATTCAGATTGACCTTGAACACGTAGCCAGGAACAGAATTAAGACTGTTAGAGAAGTACAGCTTTTGGAAAACTAAATAGAAAATGAGGAATGTGGATATGGAAGTTTGAGGGGGAGATTCATTGTGAGTCAGCAACATACTGCTTTATTGTCTTAATTATTGGGCACCCTGTGCCAGTTAACCACAGAGATTGTAACATGTGGGAACAAGGCTGGGTAACATTTCCAAAACACTTAGCATTAGTCAGATATGTTTTTAGAATTTTGTGTCCACTTGGCTGAAGGCAAATATGGAGAGTTTGCCAGAGAGCACGGGAGTCTATGCAGAGGAGTGAAAATAAGGCCCATTGCAAAAGACTGGTAAAAAAAAAAAAAGTCCACTATTTAACCTGATCAAAAGCAGTTGAAGGGTGATTAAATTAGTATTTTTTTCTACACATTTATTATATAAAACATGTTGTTATTTCTACTATGACTAGAATTAGGGAAATGGATTTACCTTGGACTTAACAGAGATTTCAGAGGAGCACAAAGAACTTTTTCCTTTTTTAAAATTTCTGATATTGGAGAATGAACCCAGGGCCTTCATACTGAGCTACATCTCTAGCTCGGTATTTTGAGACAGGGTCTCACTAGGTTTCTGAGATGCCTAAACTGGGTTCAAATTTGCAGTCCTCCTGTGTCAGCCTCTTAGAGTTCGGGGATTACAGATATGTGCTGCTGGGCCTGGCAGAACTTTTTGACTTCAAGGATTGTTGGACAGTGGGAAAACTTCTCGACAAGCAGTGTGATTTTGTGTTCCTTACACAACAGGGGGATGGACACTGCTTGCCAGTTGATGCGAGGTGCTCTTGGGGTAGAAATTGACCAGCTTCCTAGATCCAACTCCATGCTACCCATCTCCTGTTGCTTGATATTTCAATGAGTAGTGGGTATTTGCTTTTTATTTGTATGTTTTCGTAGCTATTACAAACAGAAGACCTTTTTTTTTTTTTTTAAAAAATGTTTCTATGATACATTTCAAGCCATTAAGAGGTTAAACTATAAATTGAAAAATACTTGCACTGCAAATTTGCCAGCTGCTTTTTTTTTTTTTTTTATATGAGCCATACGGTATTGTCAATTCCAACTTTCTTTTTCCTTTTTTCTTTAGGGAATTCATTGCGTGCCCTCCTCTCTCGTTCTACAATGAGTGCCAAATCTGCCATCAGCAAGGAAATTTTTGCACCTCTTGACGAGAGAATGCTGGGAGCTGTCCAAGTCAAGAGGAGGACAAAGAAAAAGATTCCTTTCTTGGCAACCGGAGGACAAGGAGAATATTTAACTTACATCTGCCTGTCAGGTAATGAAAACTAGATGTTAACATTATTAAAATAACTTCTGTTTTAAAGCAGTGAATTCTAAGTTGTCCAGAAGGTCCTATTCATTTTGTAAATATCTGCTCTTCCACTCCTTTCTATTTTCTTGGTTGTTGTTGGTTTTAATCCCACTTTACTGGTGACATTCCCAATTTTAAGGTTGTCTCCTATTGGAAAGGTAGCCAGATTCAATCTTCATGAGTTTTCAGTTCATTAAGAGTTTCTCCAAAGGGGTTGGCAGACATTTGTTTGTTCCCACTTTCCTTCGTGGGAAGTGGTCTTTCCCCTGGGGAGTTCTGTTTTAGAACAATGCTTGGTGTCTGCGTCATTGTCATTATAAGCAGCCAGAGTTTCATTGACTTTCTTTTTCTAGACCATTTGCCAATGGTTAGTAATAGTTGTCTTGAGGTAAATATTGGCACCTTATGGAATGTGAGAAAGAGACTGACTTCACAGATCTCTGCTTTGCCTGACAGCCGTTGCTTTGTCAGGGAGAAGCATCTGTTTTATTAAGCTAAGAATTTTGTTGCATTATTTTTTTCTTTCTGTTTGTGATTCTAAAAGATCTGTGGGATTTACTGTGGATTCATACCAAGTTTTTGAGATAAATTTTGGATAAAATTTTCATGGAGTTATAAATGATGCTGTATCAGGATACCTGGGGAATTTACAATATTTTTGATTATATTTTTTTTGTAATGGGATTTTGGAAGATTGAAGCTTGCCTTAATTCATATTTTTATTTCTTTCATCTGTGTTGTGTAATATTTTTAGATCCATTTTTAGATAATTTTAAAGTAAGTGAGCGTTTAAGCTTGTCAGAATTCATTTCAATTAGGAAATAACATGTTATCAATAAGAATATCTGGAGATCTTTATCTTGTATTAAGAAGAGGTAAGAACATAGCAATATTGTAAAAATGGCTTTTTAATTTTTAACAGAAAGCTTTAGTTTAAATGTATATAAGGGAATCAACTTGGAAACATTTGTTTTTATTTCTCAAAGAAAAACTATGCTGATAAAATTTGGCTGTCAGGAGACAAGTGTGTTTTTGTAATATACTCTGCAGTGCTTGACATGTTGTAGGGGCTCTGTATCTAGTGACTAAGTGCAAGAAGTACTTTTTTCATACTTTCCTAAGATTGTTATATAGTTCAGATCATAAAAATAGTTTTAAAACTCATTAATTCGGATCCTAGAGTTTTGCCTATGTACCTAATATCTATCAATAAATTTTATTTTGTGTTTGGGCTGAGCTGAATATGGACTTGACATAGATACATGATGCTTCTAGACTTTATTTTTTGAGACAGGGTCTCACTCTGTAGTCCAGGTTGGTCCTACACTGTGTAGCCGAGTCTGTCTTTGAACTCACAGAAATTGTCCTGTCTCAGCCTTCTGAATGCTGAGATTACAGGTCTGTTCTACCATACCCGGCTTGTGTGGTACTGGGGAATCCAACTCAGGGCCTTGTGCTTGCTAGGGAAGCACTCTGTGTGATGCTGTAGCCCAGCTTCCAGATTTTTAAAGCTCTATTCATTCAATGTTTTCTTGACGTTTCTTACTTGAGTTTTGCTAATGTACAAGGTATGATCAAAATATATGGTAAATGTTTTTAAAATATTACAATAAAAGATGTGCGTTGTTATTAATCTCCCACAAAGTACTCTCCTTCACTTGGAACACTTAATATATCATTGATACCCTGTAAGTTCTTTTTCATGTCTTTATGAGGATCAAAGACACGGCAAACGCTCTTCCTTTGTGACACCTAATGGTGTATCCTCATCTACCTTACCACCTCTGGCACCTTACCAAGGTCAGAATGGCCGGGAAAAGTAAACATTTTGATCAATTTAGGGCAGACACTGTGGTAGCCGTGGCAGTGCAACTAAAGACACCCTTGAAAGACTTACATTACTCCTTTAGAGAATGGCAAGACTGATGGGATAAGTTTGAAGTGAGGAGTAGTATTTTAAGGATTATTGGCTATGTGATTTTCACCGAGATATATTTTTTAAAAGCTTAAATATTCACTATATGTTTTTTTGCTGACACATACTTTATACTGGTAAGTGAAAGATGACCATTTTCTTTGGATTGTAGGCATATGCTAGCTATTATCTCCTTGTATCTGACCATAAAGTCTATGGGAATGACATGGGATCTTTAACAGCCTCATCTCAGTAAAATAACATAACCGTTTCCCCCGCCATAGAAGATAATGTTCTGGGACTTACCGCATAACTGCATTTCATTTACACATTACCAAGACCTCCAAGTTTAACGTCAGAAACTACAAGAATTGCTTTTCTGTCTCATTCTAATGGACAGAAATCTCTTGTTCTTCATCATATTTATGGTTTTGAGTTTTGAGAGGGTAGATAGATAAAGTAGATGTAGCATTTCAGCTCATAGCACAGCAGACATTGGGGCAGGCCAAGGCCAGGCAACTTTGACAGCGTATTGTTGCAGTTTGATTTCTTTTTTTTTTCTTGTATATGACTAAGAAATGAGAAGCACCTTTATTTTCTAACTTATGTGAAGCTTAGTGAATGTTTTAGTTAACTGTTTGTGAATTACCCAATATTTACTCAGTACTTTTAATAGACTGAGCATTTTAAGTGCTGGGAGTACAATTATAAGGAAATATCATGCAGTTCCAATGGGAGGAGCCAGTAAACCTTAATAAGCAACTCACAAAGATTAAACACATTTATAAATGGTGTAAAGGCCCAGAAGGAAAAATATTGGTAGCAATGTCTGAGGAGGATTTGGGCTGTCTGAGAGAACCAAAAGCTTCCAGAAAAATAGAGCTCCACTGGTTGTGAAGGGGATTGTGTGGGTGAGTAGGCTTTCCGGGCGGAAGGAATGGCAGCAGCTTCATTAGCAGACCAAGTTCCATCTAAGGATGACCTCTTTGTAGCTCACCACAGATAAGAGGCTGGGAAATGAAAGCCGAGCCCTGCAATGACAGCTTCCTGCCTGTCATTAGTGAGAACGGCCTATGCCTTCTGGGAGGCCAGGCCCTTTAGCTGTGGTGGGGTGGCTGATGAGAAACAGCTATTCATTTTGAAGGGACAAACTTTGTCCAAATTAGGGCAAGGTCTGCAAATAATTTTTTAAACCACTCTTCAAATAGCAGGAAGCATTAGGTTAAAGGAAAAAAAGAAAGGATAAGTATTATTTTCAGAGCAAGTTGTCTATCCTTTAGCCAAAGAGATGCCGGAACAGGGGAAATGAGGTGATCTTTCTTGGGTTATGTAGCTATAATTCTGCAAAGAGAAAAAGAACCTTCCAGTTCATCCATGTTGTCTTGAAATAGAATTTTAGTGATTTTCATTAGACTCCCCAGTTGACTTCTTGAAAGGTGTGCGAGCGCTTATGTGAAATCCCCGTATGACTTGTGTTATTCAGTATTGTTTTCTACTTTTTCATTTAGGTAATGACAAAAGCTAAAAATATCGACAAAATACTAAGTGCTAGGAAGCCTGTGGATCAACATGAGCTCTCGTACTGATGGGAATGTAAAAATCGTAGAACTTATTTTTGTTTAAAAAAAATTGGCAGCTTTGAGTCAGACTTATACTCCATTCCTAGACAAATGTCCAGATATATGCAACAACATGGCTAAATGTCTAAAACATATATTGTCCACAAAGAAACTTAACTGCTTTGTTCAAAGACTGGAGTTGATGTGCTCTCCTATGTTTTAGAGCCCCTGGCATATTGCTGGGTAAAGATACAATTGAAGATTCTTAACGGATCTTTTGGTTTACTACGTACCTGATGAAGGTGTAGAACGTATTTACAACTCAGAACTGTTAATGCATTCAAAGTGTAAAGCAAACACCACCCGCAGCCGGCACTCACTTGTTTCCTCCATGATAATTCAGGTCCTTAATACTGAACTTAAGGCTGGAGGAATGGCACAACAGTTAAAGCACTTGCCTTGTAATCTCAGGGACCTGAGTTCTGTTCCCGAGTACAACATAAAGCTGGGTGTGATGGCACACCCCTCTAATCCCAGAACTCGGGAGGCTGAGACAGGAAGATTGCCTTGAGTCCAAGACCAGCCAGGACTACATAGTGAGTTCAGGACCAGCCTGGGCTACTGAGCGAGAGCCTATCTCAAAAAAAAAAAAAAAATACTGAACTAAAAACTAAGTTAGAAATCAGTTTGCTATTTGAGTGCAGTTACCTGCTGAATCTATATAGTTTCAAGCTTTCAGTCAGTTTTCCTGATCATGTCTTAAATCAGCATGTGTAATGTGTGATATGATCTTCCATATTCATAAGTTGATCTGTAGCTTCCCTTGGCTGCTACTTGTGGCCACAGAAGGAGCATGGGGGAGCTTTAATTTTTGTGATGAGGACATTCTTCCACTTGACTTGTTGGAAGGGAAAAACTTCATCCCTCCAAAATCATTTTAGTTTGTAGAAAGAGCAAAATTGTCGTATTTTCTAAAAATGAGCTGAATGCTCTTTGATGAAATAATGTATGTAAATGAGCTCCATAGAAGTTAATACCATGGATTAGGAGTACAGAGCCCTGTAGTACTGTCCTGTTTCAACTCTCGTTAACCCTGTGTGGTCCTTGGAAAAACCTCTTAGAACTTCTTCCAACTCTTTTCGGGTGGCCTGGTTCCACAGGATTCCTACTAAAGGAGCACCAGGTTACTAGGGGAAAGCTTATCTGCATTCAAAGGATTCAATAAAAGGGATTTTTGTAACTATGATTAAGAAGTTTCACTAGTTGGGGGAATAAAAGTTTTACTATTTTATACTCTGTCTTACTGGAATGTTTGACATCATGATATACTTCAGATACTCAATCTTAGTTAAAAAGCTTTTTCATTTCCTTTTTGTTTCCTGGCCATGGTGAAACTTCTGGATTTTTCTGGGCTTTGGTTTATTCATTTGGAAAGCTCAGAGTTAGACTGGCGCTCCTTTGTGCTCTGAGATTCCAGGATTCCAAACTCCTTTGGAAGTTTTACCCCAAATTAGTACTTATCCCATGCATATTATACAGAGAGGGCGTCCTAATATTAATACCAAAATAGACACTTAAACATTTATGAGGCGTTGAGAAAGTTCTTTATAGATTGTTATTGGTATTACTGGTACACAAATGTAATTGTCAGAAATCTAGGTGCCCATCTGGGCTCAAACTTTCAATCTTCCTTGACTCGGCTTCACACGGTGCTAGGATTATAGGCCTGCACTGCACCTAAGAAAGAAATTCTTATTTAGACTATATCTCATCTTAAATCTATAAAAATTGAGAGAAGGAAAATGTAAGTCAGACAGAATTTGGCCTTGATAGAAATGGCTTATTCCGTAGTGGTGAATTGGCCTTCTCAGAGTTTTTCCCTAAAAAAAAAAAAAGAAATTGGAGAAAGAATACAAACTAAAACCTTTGCGTTAGAGAAAATGCAAAACTATACTAATGATATGAATTTATTATTCTTTATTATTTATAAGCTTTGCTGAAAATATGAAAATTTTAATAGAGTTATATGAAAGAAAATAAGCATTCATTAATATGTCTATAGGATGTCCTGAAGATAACAGTATATATAAAATATTAAAATATATAAAAAATGTTTGCTCAGTATTACTTTATTATAGTACTTGAATTAGAATGCTACGAGAAAGATTAGGTATGCACTAATTTCAATGTACAGCATGTTTTAAAAGTTAACCATACATAAGAAAAACAGATATCCTGTATTATTTGTTTTAGTTCCAGTTAATCAACAGAGCACTTCTGTCAATTGGGGAGTATGCCCTTTATTTGTGGGTGAAGGAACCATTGTTAAAGGTATGACCTCTGTGGAAATCCGCCCAGTCCCTGGCCTAGTGGCCAAGTTTGTATTGCTTTAGCACTTCACATCCTCTGACTTAGCTCAGGCGGGGTTGTGGTGTTTTAACACAGGAATCCCCAGCACCTGGGCCGTGGGCTGGGATAGGTCCCTTGCCTTCGAAGGACTAGACCACAGTAGATGAGCGAAGCCCCACCTCCTGTTAATGCACTCCCGTTAGGTTCTAGGCAGAGATTCGCTCCCTCATCCTTGAGAGATGGTCTCCAACTAAACTAGTCCCTGTGTCCAAAAGGTTGGGACCACTAAGATTTGTCTCTAACTTCTCAGGATTGATACAGTCATGGTATACTTTGACCTACATAAGGCCTTCTTATCTCATTTCTAAGATCATTGATAAATAAATTTTCCTATATTTGGAATATTTGTGAGGGTAAGACTTTTCTTCCTTATTATAGATAGTTGGTATATAAACCTAGCCATAAAACCAGGTAACTCTAGAAGGCAATCCAGCAAAAATAGTTACTCCTAGTATCTGATTTCTATGATTTTTTCTATATCTTTTAAATTTTTGTTAAAATGAAATATTCTGTTATACTATTTATTGAGAATTTGGCTCTTCTGTGATACGTGTGTAGGCACATTTAATTAAAATACTTATAACAGTAACCATTAGCTACACAAAATTGAGAGGGTTTTCTTCTGCAATATTTCTAGCCTAATAGTTTTGGCATCAGCTGTCACAATTACCTTCAGTGTAGCACCTACCATGCCTTTATCACAGGCTTCAGTGCTAATAGGAGCAAAGTTAGTGACAGTAGTAATAGCATGGACTGCTTTCTTTACCAAGTATGGCCCCATACTTCTCTTCATGTACTCGTTTAATCCTCACAACATTGCTATGAGCTGTATACACAGTACTGTTCTCATTTTATAGATGAGGCAGTTGAACAGAGATCAGTTACCTTGCCCAAGATTATAAGTTTTGAATAACAAGAATTTGAACCTAAGCACTTTGATTCTGGATCCTGTTCCTCAGGCACTATGTTGTGGTCTTCTCCTTTTATAGGTGTAGGAATTGGGAGAGAAAAAACTTTCTATTCTTTTTCCTCCCATATTTCTAAATGCTACATTATAGGTTATGGTTTCAGCATGCAAATTTGGGGACACAGTCCAGTCCACAGCCGTGGTCAACACCTCACACTTCATAGACAGAGCCAGCTTGGAACTTGTGAGATATTGTTCAATTTTACTACTATTTCAGAGACATTTCCTATGTGAAATGGAGGTAAACCTGTATACCAGATAGTCACTGTGAGATCTGAGGTTTGTTTTGGTCTATTGTTGGTGTTGTGTTGTGTTTTGTTTTGTTTTTTCTTTTGTTTTCTTTTGTTTTCTTTTCTTTCTTTGATTCAGGCTCTTACTCTGTAGTACACGCTGGTCCTGAACTCACTATACAGCGCAGGCTGGCCTCAAACTCAGGCAATCCTCTTGCCTCAGCCTCCCAAGTGCTGGATTTATATGTGTGTGCCGCCATGCCCAGCATAAGTGAACACTTCCTAAACTAAACATTTTCCTTCCCATTTCTTGCAGCTTTTAGTGTTAATCATGTCTGAACTTTGGTTGATTTTAGCTTTTATATATTAATAATATATACTAATAACTGAACTATGAAATCTGCATATTATAAGTCTATTAGTGGATGCATTTTTTTTAGTCTTAGAAAACTAATTCCCCAGAGATATGCAGAATATCCTGGCCAAATATGAAGTTATTTTGTTCAGTTGTGTAATATAAAAATAATCTGCCTTGAATGTTTTTATAGAATTTCTTAGTGGTGCTAGACGTCTTCCTGTGCAAACTAATGATCGTAATAGTTTCCTTTCCTAAAGGGTTGTGAATAGGGGGATTTAACAATGGGTAACTAAGCAAGTGCCTGGAGCAGACTCCTTTAATCTCCACAGCAGGCTGTTGTTACTTCTGCTTTGCAGATGAAACAGCCAGGCTGAGGCTGAAGCTTGGCAAGAGCACTGCCCATGGCCCAGTGGTGGACTAATGGACTCAGGAACCAAACCCACACCTGGCTCCATCGGACTCCATAACACACGCACTTTAATTTTTTTTTTTCCAGGACAGGGTAAGGTCAGAGGATTAGACCTCTCCCCTTCCCTGACAACAACATAACAACATTCCTTGGGCCGAGTGCTCTAATCTCTAAGGACTTCGAGGGTGCACTGGCGGCCACTTCAGCTTTTCTAGTGGTTTAGCACGCCAACAGTTTTCTTTTTCCATTCTGTCCTGTCTGCGTTCCAGTACTAAAAGCAGATGGAAACAAGGGAAAGCTCTTGACAGAGGCAAGTGCCAAAACATTTCATTTAAAAAGGAAACTCCATCTGTGCGCTCTCCCACCACGCAGCAGCCCGCTGCTCCCTGCTTGGAGAAGGAATTTCACAGCTGACTCACTCATGCTCGTTTTGATTAGTTTTGACTAATTTCAAAGGTAGACTGAGTACTGGGGAGGGAGATTGCAAACCGAGGCAGCACTCCTTCTGGTACATGCCTAGCAAGGCACTGAGGGTCTGGCCAGCGTCCTAGGAGCTGCTGACCAAGATGGTACTGTTTAAAACCTGCAGGTGAAGCCTTCTGCTGAGTGATTTTCCAAGTTGGTACTTTGAGACGTTAGTATGTTTCGCTGTGGAATTGAGTTTGACATCATGGACTTTTTCTTAGTGGTCGATGTGAACAGAGACACTTAGGGATAGTGAGAGTCCCTGTTGCCCCCGTGTGGTCTTCCAGCCCAGCTCTTGTAGACAGGCTTAGGCATGTGACTGACCTCTGGCTGTGTCAAGGCTTTGAACCTCGATTTTGTCATCCCTAAAGTGCAATAATACCCATATCCCCAGAGTGTTATGACTGAGCTGTACGTGTGTTTCTGGAAGGCCTGATACATAGATGGTACTCCTTTATGAGCAGTGTTACCTTGTCACTAAGGGGACATCTCCTTGTTGTTGCCTTACAAAGTTAACTCCTGTGCAGCGTTTTTAGAAGCATGTTACTTTCGTGGGAAGCAACGCCCCGGGATAGCCCAGATGTAGTCCTGTGGGTTTTCTCCCTCCCATCCACACTCTGTCTTCTTTCCCTTCCAGGTTTTCCTCCACTCCTGGTTCCCACCCCTGACAGGAATCTTAACATCATCTAGCCTCCACTTACCAAGTGGCCTTCTCTTAGCCATCTTTCTCCTGAGTAGGCTACCAGGTGGCATGGTGCTGGAAACCTGGGCTCTAATCTCATGAAGTGCTGCACATCGCTGGGTGCTGAAGTCTGTTGTAGTCAAGTTTCTTTGTCCAACTTCAGGGGGAGTAAGATCAACTTTGTCAAACAGGTGTTCCTGTCCCTGAAATGGGAGATATTATTTTCTTATACCTATCTTTCCCGGATCAAAAGAAAAATGGAAACAAAACATTCTCTGGGATCAATCAAGTGCAGTGTTAAGCAAACAGCAGAAGTAGGAGAGGCCAGTACAGATGCCTGTGGACCCAGCTTCTTGACCCAGCTCCAGTTCTTTTTGTTTCTCCAGTTTTTTCCTGCTACCAATTCTCTGTGTGTATATGTGTGCGTGTGTCTGTCTGTGTGTGTACTAGAGACAGAATATAAATGAGCTCAAATATCTATTTCAGTTTGCCAAGCTAAACCATGTGCAGAGTTCTCCAGAAGAAACTACAAATAAACACAAGCCTAATAATGTTGCCAGGTTATATAGGCCATAAAAAGTAGACAGTTGGCTATTTACCGTGCCCTAAGCATAAGCGTATTGGTTTTCTGGCCTCCATGTCGTCTCCACAGTAACACTTAGAACCTTGGGGTTCTATTTGTCAACCAACTTTCTGTTTCCCCAGGTCGTTGGCCTCTAGAGGGTAGAGGCCACGGCAGACACCCCCTTGTCCTCATTTCCCTGATTTCAGCCCCCAGGGGACAAATAAGATGCTTGAGAAGAATAGGTGTGATCTCACCCAGGCTGGGTCTCTTCAGTCTGAGTCTTCATAAGAGGAGGGTGGTCTGGACTCGGCTCACTTAGGGTTTAAGCTGTGGAATGTGAGCTCATAGTTACTCTAGGTATTAGTACCTGGTGCTTGGTTGGAGGCACGTACATATAAAACAAGATTGTTGGTTGCTGCTCTTCACACTAAGATGCTCCTAGGTGGTCTTTTAATGCCCTTGGAATTTATCAGTTTACTAAGCAGAAGATTTTGTTGTACCTAATGATTTGATTGTTGAAAAGACAATGAAGATTTTTATGATGCTTTCAGAGTTTTAAAATCATCCAAAATGAGTGATTTATAAATGCTTCCAGTGTGACTATAGTAGGAAGCTTTTATCTCAAAAATTTGAAGTACCCAAATGTTTCTCCTGAATAAAGTGCTCATATTATGGTGGAATAAATGATCATTTAATGGGCACTGAATACATGAAAAACTTCCCCAAATGCTCTTTTCTCACAGTAATCATTTCCACTTCTACATCTTCTTAAAGAGGGCTTTCAAGGAAAAAATGGAAGCTCCATATTTATATTTTAGTTTTAAATTCTCTAAGAATATTCATGCTGTCTTTGCCACCCTGCCATTTTTTTTAAAAACACAAATTATCATTCATTCCTCATATATAGGTCCCAGGTGGCTTAGGCTAAGACCTCAGGCTGCCCTGCAATTTGATGTTCATAACAGTTTAACAAAGTGTGCTCCTCTGGGAAACCTGTGGGGCTTGGCAAGTGGATTTGATGATGCCTAATCTTGATTTTCTGAGATCTGAGTTTCTGTTTTCATGAAAGGAAGCATTGGAATTGGAAGCTGCCCTGCTGTCTTTCCTGGGTAATACACATATGCAGCAATTAAATGGGTTTTTAATCTCTGATCAGACTCCTTTCTGTCTTGTGGATTTTTAAAAGTCGACTGTATTTTTAGATCCATGAACTTTTAAGCATTTTTTCCACATATATGCATACACATACATGTATATACAAAATTTATTTTTTGTTTAAAAACATGAAGAATGTCAAGGAGCAGAAAAGGAAAACTAATGGGAAAAATTGTGTAAATTATGACTTCAGGCATTATGCTTTTTAATATTCCATCCCTATTACCATATTCTGTTATAATTTTATCCCCTTTCTCATTTAACATGACAGAATTTTATTTTTATATACTTTTTATAAAGATAATAGCTTCTTGAATACCATAAACATCTCACCATTTATGTATTACTAGATTTGTTTTTTCAAATTTTACTGTTGTAAGAAATACAGTTAGTCTTGTCTCCCCACCCTAACGCCTTTTACATACTTTTTTTTTTTGAGACAGGGTCTTGCTCTGTAGCCCAGGCTACTCTTGAACTCACTATGGACTTATGCAATACTCCTATCTCAGCCTCCCAGGTGCTGGGATTACAAGCATGCACTACAACACACATCTTACATGGTGCTGGGGAATTGAACTCAGGGCCTTGTATTTCCAAGGCAATCACTTTAACATCTGTGCCGTTCCTCCAGCCTCATTTTTACATGCTTTCTTACAGATGAGTAAGCCAAGCAGCACATTGGGTAGCTTGTTAGAGGAAATATCTACACATGTGACTGTGCCCTCATCTGCGCTCTCATTAGTTCTTTGCCGTGGAATAGATGAAGTTATTTCTAAATCTAATTCTGCCAGAATCCCTTAAAAGTAAAATATCCTGCTACACTTTGTGTTTGTGATGGCCAGTTAATAGTTCCCATGATATTTTACATTGTTCTGTGCCAAGGTCTCTTTGATACCCACATGATGCCCACTCCCTTTAGGGTTATGCTGCTGTTTGATTTCCATATGTATTTGCAGGTGTATGATCTACTGTGCATGTATGTGTCTGTGTTCATATAGGAAAGGGAAAAAGGAATATGTCTTGCCTAGAGTGAACCCCGGTGTTCCTCAAAACAGGCAGCCTTTGCCTGACCTTTCTCATCTGGATCAGTTAAGAATTCATTAGACACTTTGTGTTGTCAGATGAAGAGGAAATGGTAGATATTAAAAATATTCATGCCTTTTTTGTAGATCAGTGTATTTGGTCAATGACTTACATTTGACTTTATATCAGATCTACCATCTGAACCTAAGAGCCACCAGGGTGAGGAAAATAACATTTCAGGAATTTTGTTTTTAAGCTGTGTAGAAGAATCTGTAGTCATTTTCAAAGCTAATACTAATGTTTATATGAAAAATGAAGCCCACAGAGATTGAGAGATTGAGTTGTTGTTGCCCAGTGTTATTGAAGCATTAGAGCCAGGCAAAAGAAGAAAAAAATGTGTTTGTATCTTTGTGCCAATTTGATCTTTGAGTCTGAGTGAGGTGGGGTTACTTGAGGAGGAGGTGGATTAGTGGCTGAGGTAAGTGTCACAGTATGTCTCCGTACTATTCCTTCTCACGGTGGGTTGTAAAAGCCATTGACACCCTTCACTCTTGGTTGCTGATCACCAGGCCTCTTCTGATTTGATTATTGTGAAGACTGGGGTTCAGTTGTACAGGCCTATTCCTCTTATCTCTTGATTCCTCCTGGACTTGGGGACCCATAAGGTGGAAAGTGCCCCGTGAAAGTGTTTTAGAGGATACAGTTCCCAAATGCCATTGTCTCTAAATGTGCTGCACTGCCTGATCCACTAGGCTAAGGGAAGAAAATATTTTAAGTTCTATCTAAAATTTCAAGTAGACTTGTTTCCTAACTTATTCATATATATACTTTATAATACACTAATATGTTAGAGTAGTAAGCCATGTCTGTGATTTACAAATTTGCATGTACTGGGAGTTAATACTTGAATTTTTAATTGAGAAAATGCATAGTCAAAAATAGAGACCACCTGGCTAGAGTCTGAGGAGGAGAAATCTTTGCTACAATAATGATGTTTGTCCAGTGGGCTGTCATCAATTTGTATAAATCTCTAGCTTTCAGTGTGTTTATTCAAAGTAGAGAACATATAACTGTCCTTTGAAATCAGCCACAATCCCCCTCCGCACCCCACAGCTTTCCTCCCAAATTGGAGCTTTCTGACAGTGGAGCGTCAGTTGCCGCGTGGACTCAATGTCCTAACACAGGTGAGGGGCCTCTCACAGTGCTTAGCACTTAGTAGTTACCAGAGATGGCTCTTCTTTCAAGGGTTGCCTGCTCTCCTTTTGGGACCCGAGTTCTGGCTGAGACAATTGTTTGTTTTGCTTCTAATATTAGGTTTGACGTGGACCCCATGTAAACATCCGTGACTTTGTGTTCAGTGCACCATCACCAGGATGGGCCTGGTTTCTCTTGTTAGGAAACTTCATGGCATTTTGTACTATTTAAAGAGAGGAAACAAATTCATATACACTGTTTCCCCCTATCCAGGAGAATATGTCTCATGATACCTGGTGGACACCTGAAATTGTGATGCATACAGAACGCTGTATTTGTCTATACGTATATAACTATGATAAAATTAAATTCATAAATTAGGCATAGTAAGATTAATAGCAGTAAGTAATGATATGAGTGTTACAACAATGATAATGAATTCCTCGGAAGTTTTCCACAAGTAACTAAAACTCAGCTAAACCTCAGATACACGCACATTACTGTACTCTCTCTGTGAATGACATGCAAATTTGTCACATCTTACACAAATTAGGACCACCATACTGTGTTTTCCATGGTTTTTAGAATTGCTTCAAAATACCCAAAATAACATAGCTCTGTCACTGAGGTTGATTTTTATGGGTATGTATTTCATGTTTCAGGGATTGAAGCACTGGCTGCATACCTCATATGCCTGCCTCGGCTGCTTCTCAATTCACGTCCCATCCAAGCGCCCAAAGCTCCTAACATCCTTAGCTTGCCAGAATCTCTTTGCATAGGCAAGGCTGGCTACAATTCCTTCGCTGGAAATCACTCTTTACCTTTCCCCACCAACATGATTATAAACATGGTTTCTCAGCGTAACCGACTTGAGATGTTTATAAAGAAATAATATAATTTAAAGAAATGTTTAAAAAGATGTTAAGTAAATATTTTCCCAAGGGAGATAATCACAGGAAGTGGCAGCCCATTAAACTTACATGGTAGTTGTAGAAATTTTGAGCATGTTTATTGAGCAGCTGTTATCACTTGTTTTGTATCTTCTCTCATGATTGTTTGTGTCTGGGGTTAATGCACACATCATGACAAATGCTTAGATTTCCAGTTTTGCTGCTGTTTGTTGTTGATGTTGTTTGTGGTTCTGGGGATGAGCCGAAGGCCTTCAGCCCTTTCTTTTTTTTTTAAATTTTGATACAGTGTCTTGCTTACTTGCTAAATTGGCCTTTCTGGGCTCAGACTTGTAATCCTCCTGCCTCAGCTTCCCAGAGTGCTGGATTTACAGACCTGTACCATTGAGCCTGGCTTGAATTTTCAGTAGAACTCATTTCCTTATATATCTGTTGGACACATTTACTTGTTCATTTGCGTACTTAAAGACTCTTATTTGTTTGCTGGTTTTACCTGGAACTTAGTGTGCAGTATATTAAGTGGACTTTGATTTTGTTTAATTTAGTTTCTGTTGGTTTTTGTACTTTAACAAAGTCTATTACTAAAAAGTCCAAATAATGAAGAATATCACATTACTTATTTTTATAAATTGATTTACATTAAAGGCATCTAGCATTATAAATGCCTCTTTCATTTTCGAAACAATGTGTTCGTAGATTTTTTGTTCTCCCAAATCACTGAGTCAGTCTTCCAGATAAATTTCTCAGTCTTTAAAACTGATAAAGATGTGATATATAAATACACCTACTTCTCATACTGATTGTTATTATTATGAATTTAAAATATGTACTAATAAAATAATTAACAAAAGAGAAAATAAATAAATAATCTCTGATCTGGTAGAGAATTTATTGCCAGGATTTTCCTAAATAATGTTTTAAGCTTCCAAAGCCTGATTTTCTTTTGAGCTGCAGTATAACTGTGAATACTAAGGCCAAAAGAAGAAAGGAGTCTTCTTCCTCATAAAAGAAGCTTTGGAATCTGGGCTGGAAATCCTTGGCAGGTCATAAGGAAAAAGAGAATTTTGCGGAAATCCTTGGCAGGTCATAAGGAAAAAGAGAATTTTGCAGAAATTAGTTTAAATTTTTCTGTAACCACTGAAATTTTTGCCTAGAGGTTGGAATAGGATGAGGGTTCTTGAGAACTTTACAGCATTGGATGTTAGATAGTGTAGTTAGTATTATAAATACTTTGGTCTGTTCAGTATTAAAAAATGATATTTGGCTCAAAATAATTGACTTAGATTTATGAGTTGGGTTACTTTATTTTTAGTCTGAGCATATTGAATCCAACTAGATCTTTTAAGATATGTTTTGTAGAATGTCGTTTTCCTAACTTTCAAGTAGATCTTGAAGATGGAGCTCTGTGAATTACTGGTGTGGTTTGGTTTTGCTTTATTTATTTATTTATTTTTGTTTGTTTGTCATCCATAGACTTCCAGGTAGGACAGTTGAAGGCCCATAATGGTTAATCATGTGATAATTCTGTGTGCATAATCTGAGTTTCTTCCCTTTCTGGGGAACTTACCAGAAGTAACGCTTTGTGAGGGGAAAGACTGTGGAGAAAGGAAAGCATGGGTTTGAATACCATTTCTGCAGCTGCATAACCCACACAGAGTTATTTGGCCTTTTGGAATGACACTTTTTCACTTACTGTATAATACTGAACTGGTCTGTTGGGAGGACTAAATGGAATCACGTGAAAAGAGAGGTACATGAACTTCCTCACGTGGTCTCAGAGTACAACAGATGCTGAATAAATGACAGTTCCTTTGTCATTCTCATAGGGTATTTGAAAGCATTCTTTGCTTGATGCTGAGGACTAAAGGTGATCAGTCGAAGGTCAGAGATGGAGAGGGCAAGAGAGCAGCTGGTGACTGCACCTTCTCCCAGCCAGAGCCAGACTTCTCTCGAGGGGCTAGGACATGATGGACATTAGGCTCCTGGTCACTTTTGCTGCTGTCATATTGGCTTGTGTCAAATTATTCGGAGTGTGTGTATGTGTAGGATATTGAGGAATGAGTGAGGGAAGTCCAAATTCTGCAAAATATGGCTTGATCCTCCTTGGGGTGCTTAGGAGCCATGAGGATATTCTAAATGCATAAAAAGAAGGAGCACTAAGTGGAGACGCCGTGTGATCCACAGCCTCATTGCGTTGTGTCTGCGTTACCTGTTGGCGCCCTGTCCCCGATCTCAGCGTGAGTGTGTAAGTTGAGTTTTTGATTTTGAAGGCAGGGTCAATTGGTGTATCACAAAATCAAAACACATCTGCCTATCACAAAATCCAAACATATCTGCCTCATTTAATATGGGTTTTGTCTTTTTTTTTTGTAAGCTGACATGCTGTCAATATTTATTTTCTCCTTAAAATGTCTGCGGGTTGGAGAGTCTTAAATTTCAGCAGACAGTGGGCTGTTTTCATTAGTCTGTACACAGGGGGACAGCTCATGCCATGTGCCCAGTCCCCAAGGAGTCTGAATTCTCTGCAGTTGGATAGAATGCTTTCAGGATATAAAAGAAACTTCTGAAAACCAGTTTCTAGTCTATCATTTTATTTTCCCCATGTTTATTTTTTATACAAACAAATACCCTTCGTTTGTGTTTTCCCTTACCCTTAAAAGTTTTAAAAGCCAAAGCCTTCGTGTGAGAACTCATTCTATAGTGTTTCGTCCACATCTCTGGGCAGACAGATACCTGTCCCCCCCATGGTCAGTGGCAATGCTCTCTGCTGATTGAAGTGCCAGCATCTCATCTTGCCCTGATTCTTACTGAGGTCCTGTGTTCCCTGTGAAGCTCCAGTCTGTTCAATAAATTTTCTCCTTTAATTCCAATTACCCCATGATCAGGTACCTAGCAGGCAGTGTTTTGTTCATATTCCATTACCCAGTTTGCAACTAGTTGAAAATTAAACTCTCTCTTATGCTTTTGGAGACGTGTTGGTAACAGTAGGCAGTAACTGTACCCTGCAGTCTCGAAAGAACTTGGGCTTCTGAGACAAATTGACTTTTACGTGGACTCTAGCTGAGTGATCTTATGCCTCCACGCTGTGTGTTGTTGATTTCCTCATTTACACAGCTGATTGTTGGGTGTGGTTGTGAAAGTGAGAGGTAATGCGTATCTACACACTTTGCTTATTTCCTGGCACACAGGCACTGTTGCCTGGAAGTTTTGGTATAGTTCTTATTATGTGTCCAGTTGGTTCAGTGCCCTGACTCGAGTCTTGTGAAGAACTTCTAAGGGAAGCAGGGCCCTATGGATGAACTACCTGTGGGCTGACACCCGCTGTCCCCTGAGGAGCACCCCCATGTCCTCACCACAGCGCCTTGCTGCTTGTCACGGGCCTTTGGCTTAGATTGGGACCACTGAGGGACTTAACTCCAACCTCCCTTTACTAGTTGGGATCAGTATGTCTAATCATTGCTGGTGAGGGATGTTTCATGCTACCTGAGCACCCTGAAGTCATGTCCAGAATATACAATGGACAATGTGTTGTATTCTAAGCTGTCTGTCTTTATCAGCAAAGAAGGCAACCAAGACCTCATTTGACCAGATCAAAGTTTAAGCCTTTCTCTTCTGCTACCTCACTAATGAAGAAGCAATGCAAGTTAGAGGCCTTTGGATGAGTGAGTGGCTTATGGGTACTTCCCTGTTAAAACGTGGGACTCCTGGTTAGGGGACAGCAGCCCCCAGGAATTTGATCACTTTGACAGCCGCCTACCATGCACCCCCCAGCCCTCTGGCCATTTGGAAGAAAGCAAGATGCTCAGCATTCACCCTGAGGGTATTACTCTCTCTTCATGTCGTGTGCAACATAGTCCCTATAGGCCAATACCTGCACGATGAAGGACTTCCAGATGAGAACAATACTAAAAGTAGCTAACATTAATTGAATACTTACGCAAATTACTGGTATAAGCAACTTGAACTTGTGATCTTGCATAATTCTCTCAGTAAGGCATATATTCTTGTTATTCCCTTTCTCCGGGTGAGGAGACTGAAGGTAGGGGGCTTAGTAAATTAGCTAGCATCAGCAAGCCAATAAATATGGAGGCTGGGATTCAAAGCAGATCCTTCTGTTTCCAGGCATGGAGCCCTTAACCTGTATGGTGCCATGGCCAAAGCTGCTTCCTAAAGCCACTTCATTCTGTGCCAGCTACACCCTCCTCTGAGAACAGGCCTCTGTCAACAGAAGTAAAGGGGGAATTGCTGCTAATGTGCTGTAGTATCACTGTTATTACTGCCTTATAACCACTTTGTAGAAAAGGTGGTTTGTATCCTCCCCGATGCCAGGCTGCAGTGGGCTCCAGGTACTATTGTGTCTCATTCCTCACCCTTGTAAGCCACCTGTCCCTGATCTGTGGTCATACTACGGTCCGCTCACAGATCTCACTGTTGCTTTGCCTGCCTTTAGGGGTGATTCACTCAGTGAAAGGTCCTGTTGACTCAAGTAGGAAGAGTGAAGATTTCTTCATGGAGGTGGGAGAGAGTGTTTATGCCACCCCAGCGTCCTGGGGCTCCCTAAGCCTGGGTGGAGCTACTTGCAGGCACTTTTCTGTCAGTGCCTTCTTGTTATTAGAGTATATGACTTGGCTTAGTTGAGTCCACCTTCCACCTGCCTCTGTTCCCTATTATGCAGAGAGAAATTCATGACTTCTTTCATGTTTGAAAAATTACTTTTGAAAAAACTATTTCCAGTGTTGTTACCTTGGTTACAGAATTCTGAGTACTTTTCACCTGAGTTTGGTAATCCTTGACATCCATGCCCATGATTATCCATGGAAAAGTGATGGTCACTTAATGTCCCCAAATCCAGAGGCCAGTTTCCTGTCTGCTTTCTTCTTACAAGTGACCAGCACATGTGAGGCTCCACAGGCCATTCTGGGAGCTCATTCTTTTCATCTGGCCCTCTACGGCTTAACCTCCACCTTTTCTGAGAGCAGCAAGTGATTCTCTACATGCATCCATACGGCTTGCCCTAGACCTCAAGTATGTCCATTTTGAAGGAGATGCTGACCTCAGCTCTGGGTGTCAACAGTTCTAAGCCTTACAGCCACATTAATCTGAATTGTTTGTTTCATGTATCGAATACATTTTATTGGAATCTTACTGGGGATAAAGCATACATTATGAGCTGTTTTCATGGCATTAATTGGGGAGAGAGATGCAGATCTTCAACCATGAAATTCTGAGTTTGTGCCTATGAAGGAGAACACCAGGATGTGATGTCAGTAGGAACTGAATGGCACAGGATGTCAGGACTGAAAAGTGTTTGATAAGGGTGTTGGTGTGCAGTAAGGCAACAGGAAGGGGAGTCCCAGGTAGGGTCCACAGGCACAGTGTGACCTCCATGATGACCAGGAAGAAGGTGCGGCAGATCAAGAAATGGCAGTGGAGGCTGTGAAAGGGTTAATGGCTCCCAGAGACCTGCTCATGTTGTATCCCAAGTACCTGTGGATCTTACCGCATTTGGTGAAATGACCTTGGCAGGCATATTTAAGAATTGTGAGGTGAGGAGGCTACCATGGGTATCTTGGTGGATTTTAAATACCATCACGTGTAAATAAAAGATAGACTACCAAAGACGGGACACAGAGAGGAGAAAGTGATGTGAAGTTGAGGACAGAGGTTGGAGTGGTGCAGCCACAAATCAGAGGATGGTGGTAGCTTGCAGAAGTGAGGAGAGGCAAGATGCTTCCCTGAGGTTCTGGGGGGAGTGGGCCCCGCTGACACCTCGAATGTGGATTCCTGCCTCCAAAACTGAGAAAATAAATTCTGTTGTTTTAAGCTGTCAAGTTTGTGGTTGTTCTAGCAGCCACAAGACACTTTCCCAGGACCCTATATTTTCAGTGTCCCCACACTTTTGACATTAGGCGAGGCCAGTTCCTGAAGACATTATGGAATTCTGCAAGAGGCACAGAACATAGTACTCTTACCCTCAGGCTGTCCACCAAAAATTTCAAGAGAAACAGACCTACATAATACATGGCATTTTTTCTGTGGTCACAGATATATGAAGAAACAAAGTATGTTTTGGTATTTTCTTACTCTCAGAAGCTTCCTGATGTGTTTCTTCTCATGGTTGAAATGAATGCTCTTGGTCATATATATTTTTCACCTTTGCCTTCATGGAAGGAATTTGTTGGCGAAATTAAACAACTGAGAAAACATACTTCTTTTTCTCCTATGCTTAGCAAGCCAGAATACTTATCTGATTCCTAGTATATTCTTTTTTTTCCATGAATAACAATAGCTTAAATCTTTCAACCAAGAATTTTTGTTCTAATGATAAAGAGAGTTGTAATTGTGGGGTTGGGATTAAATTTTCATGATTCAAAGCACTAAGTGCTCCTTACTCAGTGGGAAGAGTTGCAGTCCTGACACTTCAGAAATGGGGCTTTATCCAGAACAAGTCGAAAAGAGAGAAATAAAATGGTATGTTGGGCTAACATTCTTCATGTTTGCTTTTTGTTGGATAAAATACTGACAGTGAACTTCATGGAGATTTATAAAGTAAGTCTATGTTGTTAGTAAATGAATGATTGTGTTTTTGCTGACGTATATTAACTAAACGTGTGCATTTACTTAATCCTCTTCAGATTCTACGAATTTGAAATAATCTTATTTATCTTGGTGGAAATTCAAAGTAATGACTGTTTTTAATAGTCTATTTTCATAAAAAAATTGCCAGCATGCTACAGTATAGTGACTATAATGAGGCCCAGTAGACTTATCATCTAGTTCCTACAGTTAACTCTACTGGCAGTCATATCACACTTATTTCCTACCCACTTACCTCTCACTTGATTATTTTTATGTAAATCATATTATTTCCTTTATTTTTTTCATCTGCATACCTAAAAGGCAGACTTTAGAAAAAAATCAAAATAGTAACATGACAACCACTTCCTCAATATCAAATTATGAGTCAGTATTTAACTTTTCAACTACTCCATGTATATGGTTCATATATGTAAATTAAAGAATAAGTATGGGGCTGAGAGCATAGCTCAGTTGTTAGAGTACCTGCCTAGCAAGCAGACAATCATGAGCTCAATTACCTAACACCACACAAGCCAAACGCAGTGGCACACACCTGTAATCTCAGCCCTCAAGAGGCTGGAGCAGGAGGATTGTCGTGAGTATGAAGTCAACGTGGGCTACATAGTGAGTTCAGGACTAGCCTGGACTATAGAGCAAGACCCTGTCTAAAAAACCAAAAAGAGAGAAAGAAAAAGAAGCAGCATAAATGGCAGCATAAAGCAATGTAGTGTAGTAGTATCCTAGCATGTATGGCCATGTGAGAGAATATGTTGTTCATGTAGACTGTTGTCAAGGATCATTGCAAGCTTAGAAAAGCTCAGCATGTATTATTCTAGAAGGAATGGAGAGCCTTATTTCTGCTAAGGCTCATATGAATATTTATGACATCATTCAATCACTCACATCCATATAACATCATCAGTTTAAGAATTAGCCTGCTATATATAGTAAAACATTTAATTATTATATAATGAACTCACACCTAAAGTGACAGTTGCCTTGGCTGGGTTGAGCTAAATGACTTCATCCACTGGATATTTCCCACCTCTGTTCTAAAGGATAAAGATACTCATCTTCCAGAGGTTCCGTATCTACAAAGTCAACCAACTTCGTTTTGAAAATGTTCAGGGAAAAAATCGTGCACTTGTACTAGGCATATGCAGGCCTTGCTTTTTCTTGCCGTTCCTCCTAACAATGTGCTATAACATCCATTTATATAGCATTTACGTTGTATTATGTATTCTAAATATTATAGAGATGATTCACCACATACATGAGGATATGTGCTGATTGCATACAAATACCTACCAGGCCATTTTACACAAGAATTTGATCTTTTCTGGATTTTGGTATTTCCAAGGGATCCTGAAACTACTCTCCTGAGGATACCGAGAGGCAACCATCTGCCATGTGTATGAGGGAAGCGCACCATTATCCCGATTTCTAGCACCATATTTAGATTTGCCTGTTTGTGAGCCTTGAACAAGGGACATCCTAAGTAGGTTCTGTTTGCTGCTTGGTTTCTTGTTTTCAGTGTTGTTCATGAGCCTCATCAACCACGTGGTTGCATGTAGTTGGTCCTTCTCCTTGTTGAGGAGGATTCCACTGTGAAAATGTACCCCATATGTCATTCTACTGTTGACTGGCATTTAGGCTGTTTCCAGCTTTTGCTCATTACAAATAATAATGCTAGGACATACATGTCCTTTGGTGATTTTACCCACATCATTCTGTATTAGGAATAGAGTTCTTGGGCCAAAGATCCTGGGTCCCTTCTGCTTTAATATGTGCTGCCAGACAGATTTTCAGAGGTGCTTATAAACTCTTACAGGGCTGTGTATAGGGTGCCAGTTGTGACCATTTTTGATTTAAAATTATTTAGTGGACTGAGGGAGTTATTGGGTGAATCTTTGCAAGTGAGATTTGTCAGGTGAAAACAGCCAGCCACTATTTTTGTTAATTTGAAACATAATGGAGATAGATTTTGGCCAGGCTACAGGTAGTTTTCTTAATCATCCTATAGCTGAGGAATATTTCTTTTTCTACATGATGTAACTCTGTTAAGCTATCTTCTGTACCTGTCTTTCACCTTGAGGAGAACTGAGAACGGTTTGCCCTGATTCCTTTGGACAGAATACTTTATGAGCAATGTCAAACTTTATTGTTAAGGTACCTCCTTTCCTTCCAAGGCAATTAGTATTTAACTCAAGGACTCGTGTTCCATCTCTGTAGTTGTTTATGTTAACCTTCTACAAAATCCTCATTAGTTTCTGCACGTCTCTGAAGCTGATGATTAAACTTAAAAATTGGGAAGAGATAGTCATTGCTCACTTTAAATAAATCTTACCTTCTGGTCAGTGCATTTAATGCTTCTTCTGATGTTTTTACATAAAAGATGCTAGATGTTAAAATGGTGGTATTGTGGTAAGGGATCTAGCTGTTACCAGCTTTTGTTGGTATGACAAAATACGGTTACTCTGATGGTGGTCTCTTCTGTGGAAGTTAGACTCATGTCTTTTCCCACACAGATACTTTTGGTTTTTCCCTCAGCGTTTCAGCTACTCTGTGTGCCCTCCTGTGACCCATGGATATCGTTAGCTATGGACACTGGGTATCGAGACACCCACCAAGGTCTTCAAAAAGAAATTAGAATTGGTTTTCAATGACTTTTAAATTTCATTCTCCATTTTATACCGTGGAACAGATTTCTGTGAGATGGGAAAAGCCTATTTTCTTTGGTACTTAGATTTTGTGTGATGTTTTGGGGTGGTTAATAACCAATCACACTATCTCTCTTAATGATGTGGGATAGATTCCATGAAAATTTCTCTTTTATTACACTCTGTGACAGAAGGGTTTCTTTTCCTTTAACATCTATAATTTATAAAAGTCTTGTTAAGGATAAACAATACAGCTTATAGTATCTCTGGTTTTTGCCAGTAAGCCCCTGCCAAGGTGGGAACAGAAGAGAAGAAACTTGTAGATTAAGCCAGGCTCCGTGGAACAGACCTGTAATCCCAGCGGAGAATCACACGCTCTATCTCAGCTTGGGCAACTAGGTGATTTAGCAAGATCTCCTCTCAAAAAGAGAAAGAGAGAGAGAGAGAGAGAGAGAGAGAGAGAGAGAGAGAGAGAGAGAGAGAGAGGGGAAGGAGGGAAGGAAGGATCTAGGGCTGTAGCTCAGTGTATAGGCCACGGGCTTGATCCCCAGTACCACAAAACAAAACAGAAAACAAACAAAACCACAATTTTTTTTTTAAAAAACCATCAATAATACTGTCTTTCACTCGTCACTCATTATCACAAAACAGTCCTTACTCGTTTATTTGTATGTGTGTGTTTTGGGTGTTGATTTTTCTTTTTTGGAGACAGAGTCTTGCCCTATAGTTCAGGCTGGTCCTGAACTCTCTATGTAGATCAAGCAGGCTTAGAACTCACAGCAGTCCTTCTGCCTCAGCCTACCAGGTGCTGGGATTACAAGTGTGTGCCATCATGACCAGCTGTTATATGGAGAATCAAACCCAGAGCCTTGCTCAAAGTAAGGGCTCTAATCACTGAGCTATGCTGCTAGCCCTTTTTTCTTGTTTTTATTTTTTGCACATTCCCTAAACCTGGAACATCAGCCATGTGGAGTGATGTCAGGTGTTTCTCTTCAGGAAACAATCTGTTTCTGGGAGTGAGACACTTCCGTGCCCCACCTACACTGTAGCCTGAGCCTCTGGCCCCTCCTAGGGGTTGTGAGTGCACAGTGTCAGACACTGGATTCTGAGAGTTAGGGGAAAAGCTTTATGAAAGATCATCAATTCTGGACTTTCCATAATCATAGTTGCCCTGGAAATTTTTTGGTCGAAATGCAGGACAATGGCAGTATCTAGGAGTCTTGACAAACCTCTACCTTTTTAGTTGTCGCCACTTGGGTTTCAACACGAATCTCTACAAATTTTACGACTACTTCAAAGAGTAGATTCTTTCCAGCATTTGTTTTTTCCTCCTTCCAGAAATGAGATTGGTCACGTTGTCCCACTCTGGTTTTCATGGACGTAGTAATTTCATGCTTTCTGAGTAACGTGAGAGCAAAGGATACTGTGAATGGAGACTTTCTGTGTGTGTGTTAAATTAATATTCGTTTTCGTATTAGAAACCGATCTGACCTAAGAAGCCATTAGTCATATGGAAAACTGAGTAATCTTCTTGAAGACAAGAAATAACCTGTGGAAAAAAAATAAGAATTTATGTAACAGGATCATACTTCTAAATGCAAATACTTATAAATAAAAAAATACATCTTAAGTAATGGTACATGGTGAGAGCACGCTTTCTTCGACTGGTTCAAAAGCGATGGTACCATGACACAGATGGGAGATGTGTGAACTGTGACATTTTTATCATTAAACTTATGTGTAATATGCGACATACTTATCTGACCTCTGCCTCTTTACTATTAGTATACACAGCCAACGCCCCAGCCTTTATTTTTCAGCCAGATTCTCCCGAGTATAAGGTGTGACTTTGTAGAAGAGACTGTGGAAATGCCTGTTCTGTGTGACTGATGCATGAATATTGCTCCTCTAGTCCCTGCTTCTGCCGCTGTGGTTGCTAGTGACACTTGGTGTTGGTAGTCAGTCTTTGTGTGTCTTAGAAATACTTGTGCAGTACTCCTGCATTCTGCTCAGACTGTTCTCATTTATTTCTCCATCGCTGTCTCTGTCATCAGACTGTGCTCCCTGGTCCCTGTTTCCCTCAAAGAGCCATCTGTGTTCCCTTCTGTGGGCGGTTCCTGTCATGGCTGGTGGTACTGTCTCAGCAGAAGCCCCAGCTTTTTATTCAAACCAGTTTGGTCCCACAGAAGCAGAAAGTGATGAATTCTCTCCTTTCCCTTTGCATATGGCACTTTATATTAATACTGGTTTTCTTGCTTTCTCTCTCAGATGCCTGCCTCACATCATCAATCAGAATTACTTCATTTTGAGAGGCATACTGATAATTGGGCCACTTTAATTTGCTGCTAGGAGCAAGCACTTGACTCCAACACTAGTCTGCCATAACTTATGTCTTTTTTTTTTTTTTGAGATAGGGTCTCGCTCTGTAGCCAAGACTGGCCTTGGACTCAGAACAATCCACCTGCCTCTGAGGGCTTCTCAGTTACTCATCTCACATAGCTCTTCCTTGTGAGCTGTGAATCTCTAGTCTCTTGTTTCAGTTGCCAGCAATTCTGCCATTCTCCATCTTGGTCTTCCGGCCCTGTTTAAATGCCAGTCCTTTTTGGGGTTCTCTATATCCTACATCCTCCTGCTTTCTCAAGGTCTGTATAGCTATGGTGATCTTATCTTTAGTTTATGACACTGGTTTTTTTTTAAAATCAATATACCAACAATGCTTTTGCATCTCTCATTTAAAATGTTACCCATCCAGGCCTTCATTACCAACTTCTCTTCTTAGCCCGCCTTCCTTGGAGAGGGTTCGTACTTGCTTTCGACACTTGTCCCTCCTCCATATCAGCCTGAGATCCAGTCCCTGCACCTTTGTTCCTGGTGTGGTCCCGAGGGACTTCTTGATGTCTAAGCCAATGGCCACGCCCCCATCTTTTTTTACCCCTTCTCTCAGTAGTACTCAATTCAGTTCTTACACTCTGCCTTAAAAATTGTTTTTCTCTTGGCTTCAGTCAAATTATAACATTGAGTGAGGAATATAAGTTGGTGTCAGTGTTAGAATAATGTCTACATCTTGACCTTTAAATAAATCATCACAAATCTCCAAATTATCCTTCCATTCCATCGCTTGCTTTTGTTTGCAAAATGATTGCAAATAATTGCAAATTACTCACAATTAATTAATTAATTTACATTGTACTACTAAGGATCAAACCCAGGAGCCCTGTATTGTTGAGTTCTTTTTCTTTATTTTGAGACAGGATCTCACAGAGTTGCTCAGGCAAGATTCAGACTTAAAATCCTTCCATTTGAGCCTTCCTCAGTACTAGGATTACACGTACACACGACTATACTTGACTTGGAACCTTAATTCTTATATTTAGGGATTCTTGGAACTCTGTCCTGGGTCCACTTCCTCGACTTTTTTTTACACTTTCTACAGTCTTAGGGCTCGCACCCATAAGTGTTGGGGCTACATTTTTAGAACCATTTCATTGATAATGTAATTATAAGAATATAATAAAAATTTACATAAACCTCCCACAATACATAAAATATCTATAGATAGTGCTGCTGTTAATGTATTTTTTATCTCTTTTTCTTACAAGTTTGTACAAATATTAGAATTAAATGATTGTTAAAAGAATTACCAGATAGATCTTTCCTTGGTTTCACACATTGTTGGATATGTTGATTTTCTATTAGATATTAATTACCACATACTCCTTCTAAGCAGGTATGTGTTTCAGTTCACCAGACGTTGGTATAAACACTTTAAAATAACTTTGTTTGACCCATCTATGTGGTTATTTACTCTCTTCATGTATTTTAGTTATTCTCACATGCAGTAAGTATCTCCGAAATTCACACATTTACTGTTCCAGGGAAAAGTTATTAGGTTATTTTTCTAATTCATAAATGCCCTTATGAAGTATTCAATGAGGGAGTGTATGTTTTTAGTATATATAAATATATAAATCCCTTTGAATAATACCTAGCACATAGTCAATGCTTGATAAATTTTGACTTGCAGTTATTTTAAAAATCTTACTATTTTTGAAACAAAAGTTGAATTATTCTGTTTATTGCCATAGTGACAGTGATAACATAGTGACCTGTCTTCACTGTAGACTAGAGGTTTTGGGTGTGGTCCAAAGATTTACTGGTTCTGAACAAGGTAAGTGAATGAGAAAAGAGGGGAATCCTAGGATACACCACAAGAAACTCGCCAAGCCACTGTCTGTGGAAGCCAAGAATCTGATTGTTTAAACAAAATTTCCATGCTAGGATTTATGGATTATATTTAGTAAACATACTTTTTATACATAATAAATTGTGAGCCCTTGGAGGCATTCTGTCTTTCAAGACATCGCACATGGAGTAGCTACTTATTAAGCTGTTTGTTGAATTATAGACATTAAAGAGCATTTATTTAGTCCATTGCCAATGTTACCAATAGGGAATTAGAGCCTACAAGAAGAACTTCTCTGACGTCATGTCCCTTGCTACTGGCGCAGTCAGGGCAAAGAGTTGGGCCTCCTGGCTCCCAATGTATTTGCTTTTCCCGCTCTGAACAAACTCCTCATGCTTGTGTAGTGACCCAGAAGACTTTACAGTGTATCTCTCCTAAAGCAATAGAAGGGACTTTTCCCAGAGCAAAAGAGTTGGAGAAGGTGGTAAAAATAAATGGAGGGATCAAGAAATAAAACACGATGACTTGAGGAAGATTTGATCGAGATACAGTAAAAAGAAGAGCCTAAGTTTAAGTTTGGGGTTGAACCCCTCGGTGGACATTTCTTTAACAGCTTAGCTAGGGCGACCCAGAGTTTGGGACAGGAATATTCTGAAGCACCTTCTGATTCTAGCCTCTCCAGATTAGATCTGAGTGTGACAAAATGCATGGTGCCATGTGGCCTGTTCAAGGTGCTCCCCTTTGCACTGGGAAACACTGCAGGCTTCAGAGGAACCCCTCCTCCGTCCCCGAACAGAGTCCTGTCTGTGTACACTCATGCTGGTGGGTGGGGGCCGTGCCTCCCTGGTGAAATTAAAAGGCACTTTATCCTTGGAAGTTTTGAGGCAAGAAGAATAACAACTGTGTTCCTCCAATTCTGCCTGAAACCTGAGCCTGCCCCGCCCCTGCCAGTGGCCTCCTGCACTCCTATTGGTCAGCATGTCCACGCTGGAGGAAGTGATGAGGCTTTAGGACCTATGGAGACCTGGAGAGTTCTTCATCTTTGTGTGTCGAAAGAGAAATTGTCCAAGTGTTTTCGTTCTTTAGTTTCTTGAATTGATGGCCTCTTGTAGTACACTCGGCACCACAGGAAGAAGCTACATTTTGAACTGGCTGAGGAAAGGTGTATAAAAGCAAAGGCAAATCAACAGCAACCCCAAAGCTCCCAATTCCGTTTCAGATCTGTTTGAAAGGGACGAGCCATTTAACAAATTCATGTTGCATAATGTAAAAAGGCAGCCAGAGAATTTCAATGACTATATAAATAACTATTTTGAATTACCAAATTACCCTTTTTATATAAGAAAATATATATTCATTGAAGTTCTTTGATATGTCAGAATTGAAACTAGAGCTCCTTTTATTGGAGATTTATGATGATTTATTTAAAGGTCAAGATGTAGACATTATTCTAACATCGAAACCAGTTTTTATTCCTCACTCAATGTTATCTCAATCCATTTACATAGCAGCCCGTTTATTAAATATATCCAGTTCAGTACTGAAGGAAAACTGGCTTTCTTTATCCTTAGCCCTTAAGTTTTCCACTGTCCTTTCTCAGAGCTGAACCTGGCAGATTTCAGTGAGTTTACTTTGTAATGAAGAGTTCAGAATTTAATTCCTAACTGTCACAAGGAACATGAAACTAAGAAATGTAAAAATTTAAGGTTCTGATTGTGATGGAACAGCTGGAGGGATTCATTCACCAGTAGGGACGCTACACAACTGCTCCTATGAAAAGCCTGCATGAGCGATGTCTTACGCACATCTGGAGTCCGTTGTTCCTCCTGGGGGTGCAGGGTGCAGGGTTACTGCTCAGCCTTTGGCCTCTGTCTACCTTAGTGACTGGATTATCTCTGGTTGTAAGGGAGTGGGCCACCTGCTGGGTCACACCTGCTCACTGGAAGAAGAAGAGGCAGAGCAGAGGGCCAAGGAGCAAGCCTGCTTTCAGTGAATTCTACATTCAGTGTATTTCACTGGCCATACTCTTCACATAGCCACACCTACCCGGGGTGAAACTGAAACCTGTTGCCTACTTTCAATGCCCCCCACAACCATCAATATGAGGAGATCCGGTTGCGTAAGGTGTACATTCACAAACCTGCCTGTCCACGCAGCTTGACTATATACATTTTCTGAGAGGGATTTGACCAGAACTGATTCTAATTAAGCTTTTGTCGGCAGTCACTCTTGACTTGTCTTCTGCTCAGAACTAAGGCACTTTTCTCTCTGTGATTAAGTATACTTATCTCAATCTTCCTGCCACATAGCAATTGATTAGAAAACAAATAATCACTTAGAGATTGGTCTGTGGAATTGGGAATGGGTGCAAAGGGGCCTGAATCTTCCTGTTATCTTCTGTGAAGATGCCTGCCATCTGTGAGTAATTGATTTGCTCTTTTCGTGGTCTTCACTGCACTACCTACCCTCAGATCAGAGGACAGTTGTGTTCAATAAATGCTGAATTTAAAAAGATCAAAGAGTCATTAAAGCCTGGAGACAAGACAACTGACATTTTGGCATTTCATTATTCTGGGGAGGAGCACAAGAGCTACCCTTTGTGGTGACATGATGAGTGATAGATATCTGAACAACACATTGTCTCTCTTCCACGGTGTCCCCTGCAGTTCTGTAAGGTGATGTGGACTACACTGAATCCCACCACAACCTTCTCCTGCCTTCCTTCCCCACTGTGTGTGAGCCCTGACCATATTGTCCACTGGGCTCCATGTTTTCCTGCCTCGGGATGGGGTTGTTGGCATCGTGTGTTTGGCTCCCTAGTCCTCTTTCAAACATGGTTCAGATGTTCCCCGATAAAATGAGGCTCCAGTGATACCACTTGTATTAACTATTCATTCCAACACTTCCACTTGCAGGCTCAGAATAGCTCAAGGCCCATCAGGAGGAGTTAACCTCTAGTTTTCTTTCTCTCTCTTTGCTCTTGTTTCATTCATCTTCTGTCAAACTCCATCCTGAGGTCCATTTTAATCCTTGCTTCTTAGACGGTGCTTGTGTCTCCAACTCCAGACTGGCATTTTCTCCTCTCTGCTGTTAATCTCAGCCCTGGAACATAAAGCAAAGTGTGGTAAATTCCTTGGCCAGAGAGATTGCTAAGGAGATACCTAAACAGATGTGTCATGTGGCTGCCTGTTGGCATTCAGCCGGAAACTCATAAACAGATCCCTGGACCAACCACTCACAGGCTCTCAGAAGCTGAAGGATGCTTCAGCTTTTATCAGCCCCTGGGTTACTATCACGTTGGTAGGTCCTGAGATCAGTACATATATTGGTGCTTTTTCAAGCAGAAGAGAGAGCCCAGGAGAGGGAGCATGGGGACAGAAAGGAACAGACACGTAGGAGTCTATTGGGAGTGGCCCAGATGGAAGGATACCCGTTGAATCTTGAAAGGGGATCAGGGCCTGAGTCAGAACACATGCTGGGCTGTCCTTGACAGTGAACCAGGTGTAGGTACTTGGGTACAGGATCTATTCCTCCTGGCCACAGAACAGAAGTAGAAATTCTTTGGTTAGAATTTTAAGTAACTAACAATGTGGTTTCTATCGGTTTCCTTATTACTTCCTGCCCCGCACGCCTACACACACCTATTTCTAGAATTCTCTTTCTTTCTCTCATACAATCTTACCTATGTCCGCTGCAGTTGTCTGATGATTCTGCATAGTGTTCCATCTTCCTTTAATGCCCTTCCTATTTTCTTACTCTGCTGAGCTTGAAGACAACTTTCAACTCATCTCACACGTCGTCTCTCCCACGGGCTCCCTCAGGTTGAGGTGATAGCCCCTCTTGTATACTCCAAAGGTGCCACTGTACATCCTTATTATCATCACCCTGCAGTTTAGAGTTTGGGAGGGTTGCCATGTGTTCGAGCCTAGCCTGGGCTATGTAGTATGCTCCGCACCTGCCTCAAAATAAATAAATAAATAAATAAATAAATAAATAAATAAAAATGTAAAAATAAGTGACATTTTGAGTTTAGAGAATAGGTCAATGATGGCACACCTTTTTAAGACACTGGGCAATTAGGCAGTAGAACCTCTCTTTCTAAAGGTTGTGGGCTGTGCACGCTGCAGCCACAGCATATATGTAGCTTCTGACCACTTGTAATGAAAACCAATCCCAGTTATATTGCCTGTAAGTCTAAAATATGCACCAGAATTTGAAGATTTAGTGTGACCTAAAGAACATAAACTAATGTTATAACCTTTTTGTGCTTAGTACATATTGGGTTGAATAAGATGTGTAATTAATGTCACCTGTTTATGTGGTTTGTAGAAAGTGAATGTCGCCTACATCTTATTTTTATTCTGAAGTAGTTGCCTGAATGTTCAAGCATTCCTATATGGAGACACTGCACACTTGAAGTACACACAGTAAGAATTCAGTAAACATACCTGAAAAACTTGAATTAGAGATGATGGCAATGGCCATCATCCTAACAGCAAAAAATTCTCAGTTTTTGTCACTCAGATTAGGCCAACAAAACTTTAACTCCAAGGGAAGAATTCAACACTGTGTGTGTGTGTGTGTGTGTGTGTGTGTGTGTGTGTGTGTGTGCATATATATATGCACACACACACACACACATATATGAGAAAAAGGTGTGTAATTGTATCATTGAATTTCTCACTGAAATGTTTCATTTACCTCTGCTGTTTTTCAGAGGAACCCAATTGCATTTTCGCTTGCCTAACTGAATCTGTAGGTTGCGCAAGCCTGTTCAAACTAGATGACAGGACACCCAGGCACCAAGAGCTGCAGTGACTGCATATGGCCATATGGCCTGTTGATGCGGTATCTGTTGCCTTGGCCACCAGAGAATCACAGGGGGTGTGAATGTTATTTGGTAACTACAACAAAACATCTTGGTATTTGGCTTGATCTAAACCAGCTGTAACCCTGTAGTTGACAGCAAATAAATGGAGTATGATTAATTGCTGTTCATAGAATATCTGGATGTACTTAGATTTTTGTATTTTTCAACTCCTTGTACTAATGTAATTTTTTTTCCAGTCTGGGTTTATGATACCTCTGGTTGCCTGGAAGTGGGCACTTAAGTGCTGTGTTTCCCCCTGGACATCAGTCCTCCCCGTTGATATTTTACCAACAGAAATTATTTGATCATGTTTGTATGTTACAAAAAAGTAACTTTGTGGATTGGAATGTCTGGCCAATGGGAAGGAGATGTTGATTTGCTTGCCTGTGAAAGCTTTGGGGAGTGGATCACCCTGACAGTGCCTTATGCGCTGCTTCTGGAATGGGCAGGCAGGCCTGATTTCTCCCATCGCAATAAATACACAGTATATTAAAATTCAGACATCATTCTTCATAATGCAGTCTAGAACTAGTATAATAAATTAAGGTGTGTGTGTTCTCTAATTAAAATTTGAAAGAATGGCAAGAATCAGAAAGTGATTTGAGTATTGGTTAAGCTGTTTTCTCCTTACTGAGAGAAAATACCCAGCATCCACAACTTAAGGGAAGAAAGGTTTATCAATCTGAGTTTCAGGTCTCACACAGTCTGCTCATGAGCAGCTGACAATGGTGGACGCACACAGCAGAAGGTAGAGAGCTGCTTACCCCATTGCAGACAGGAGCCACGTGAGTTGTGAGACTCCGGAAAGTCTAGAGCTTTCCCAGGAAGGAGCTGTAACAGTGTTCTTCTTAGCTTTACTTAGTTCAGACTGCCAACTGGGCTCCCTACCTGGGTGAAGCTTCCTGTTTCTCACTTCCTGGCCCAGAAGTCGATAATGAACACCTGAAATCTCTGCCCCGGGGACCCTGCTCCCAACCCCCAAGCCTCAACAAGTTGCCTCAGTCCAGTTCCAGGTCCAGTCCCCAGCATCTGCTCCTTTCAGCCAGGCCCCAATTCCCAGTAATCAACAGATCCACAGTTACCCCACTAGATGCAAATGCATAAGGCTCTTGGGAGACATTTTAGATCCAAACTATAGCAGGTATTGATGATTATTTTATAAACCTTAGGAGTAGAGGAGCAGTGTCTACTATGTAGCAAACAGGGAGGGACATTGAACTTGAGTTATTTTATGTTTTGAGGCAGGGATAAAGTATGAGGAATTATTAAGTATTATAAAATTATTGAAGAAAAAATAGAATTTCATGAAAAGTTTAATTTTTTTGTATGTCCAATTAGCTGTTGTAGAGATATTAGGAGATAAATGGCCCTAAGCTTAGGTGGGCAAGAAACATCAGGTGATGAAGTAGCTGTCCTGAAGTTTATCTGCTCATGTATTCTCTTTAATGCTGCTCTTAGAGCTTTTAAAAATATTGGTAAGATTGTCATCATCCCAACATAGTCAGTGTTTTTGGTTTAAACAAGCATGTTCCAAGATTGGACTTTCCTAAAGTTTTATGTGGTTTCTATTGTCTTACCCAAACTGTGCATCATAGAGAAACAAGATGAATTGTATGCTTTGCCACATAAAATCAGGTGGAATTTTTGTGTATAATTTTGCACCCAATTAAAATGTTGCTGCATTTGCAAAGAGGGGAAGTAGTGATTTTTATGATCGGCAGTTACGGAGTGCTTTCCAGCCATAAAACCCAGAATATGGGAGCAAAGTCATTAGCACAGTCTGTGAAAACCTGAGCGTACCAGGTAATGTTCTTTTTTTATCTCAGGCAAGTGGCACACAAAAACAATGGAGCTTAATGGCAGAAGCAGTAATGTTTAAGGATAACACAGCCAAGAAAGTACTTGCTTCAAGTTCTTTCTTCACATTTCTGAGGGTGTACACGTTTAAGATAAATCAGATCTGATAAAATGGTGATATAAATTAATATATTTCATATATTTTAAGATTTTTTTCTCCTATCTCTGAAGATGGGATCCGTTCTTTGCCTGTGGCATCTCTTAAGTTGTTTTCAGCCAGGTGGTGGCCATGACATCATTGTGATTGCCTGTGCAGATGGGCAGTGATGCTCTTAATTGAGATCACTTCACTTAAAACAGGCTGAGTGTAATTACCCCATAAACTTCCTTGACAAAGATTATGCTATTCACTCCATATATAAAGGAATGGGAATGGACTCATGCGATTCACAATAAGTCTAAGTGTAAAAGAGACCTTTCAGTAAGTATGAAGTAAAATTATGTAGCAGAAAACCCCTCAACATTGTGTTGAGGTTTGAGTGGTGGTCTCTGCCTATTTAGTGCTACACGAATAATAACATATCCCAATAATTGATAGTGACTCGTATATGATGAGATGCAATCTATAAAGTCAGGACCTTGGCAAAGCAAATGGATTTTTCTTCCCTCATACTCTCCTTATGGGTATATTTTGCATTTCATTGTAATACAAACTACATCATGATGGCCGTCACTCTGGTTTTGGTCCATCCAGGGCATCCCCCTTGGTGTCTGATGAACAATCCACTCTTTTTTTTTTGCCTGTGATCCACGTTTATTTCATGCTTGGGGGTGGGGGGGATCAGGTTGCCAACAGCATTACAAGGACAAATGGTCAGTGTTCACATTGAGTCTCAGACTAATGGAGTGGAGTAGCCACTAAACTCCCCAGTGGCTGTAAATTCGGAGTAACCCAATGTAGGGCACTAAACAGCAGAATTTAACAGCTTCAGAAGTAAAAAAAAAAAAAAAAAAAAAAAAAAAAAAAAAAAAAAAAAAAAAAAAAAAAAAAAAAAAAAAAAAAAAAAAAAGCTAAGTTCAAAGACAATGGGTTTTAGCCAACTTAAAGTTATACTTTAAAGCCAAAGGAAGACCCATATGTACTTTGTGATTCTACACACTTTCTCTTATTTCTCGTGTTTGTTTGTTTTGAATCTTGAGATAGATCTCTCCTGTGAAACTAGATAGGATCAAGGGTTGCCAAATTATTTCTCTCATGTCTGTGCATGGATGTATTTTCCTCAGGAAAAGATTATCATTTCCGAGAGCAATGCCACATCTGAGACGAAAGACTGTTAAGGTTAATCTCCACTTTTGAGAAAAGACATCAAAGCGAGAGAAATCTAGTATAATTTAATTTTAGTTCATAACACTGTAGCTCCAAGTCAACTGTATATTCTGAAAATAGGAAGTTTATACTCTTAAGGACACATTTATTCATCATATTTTTAGAAAATACAGTTATTTGTCTTAAAGTCACCTAACTCCATTTTATTAATTTCAGTTCCACTCATAACTTCTTTTTAAAGCTCAGTCTTTTGCTGTTTTTTGTTTGTTATGTTGTACTACAGATCGAACTCTTGTTCGTCACATTGACCGACATTGCCGAGTGTTTTTGTTTTGTTGTGTTTTTTTCTTTTAATTTTATTTTTTGAGACAGAGTCTTGGTAAGTCACTAAGCTGCTCAGGCTGCATTCAAATTTGCAATCGTCTAAACCTCCCAGAGTGCTGGGGCTGCAGGCCTGGGACACTGTGCCGTCTCCTCTCATAACCCTTTCCTTACACACATATTCATAACTTTGATTGTCCTGTTGAAAATCAGATTGCTCTTCCTTGTTTCGACTTAATTTGGTTTTTAATTTTTTTTGCTCTGAATCATTTGTGTGTATTTGCTTTTTTTTTTTTTTACTGTGAATCAGTTGTGTGTGTTTTTTCTGAGTTTTGTTTTTCATCTGTTTTTCTCTTGACACTTTTATCTGCAGTTCATTCTCAATTTGCTTTTCCAAATCTTCTATCACCATCTCCATTGCTCTAAATTCTTTCTCCAATTTGGAGATTTTCGTATTATAAAGGTTGCCTAGCACATTCTCTCTCCAGTTGGGAGGCTCTGCTGGACATGGGGGAGGATGGTTTGTTGTTATGAGAAGCTGTGTTTGCTTTATGATTGTATATCTTCACTTTCACTTTTTGATACTTACTGAAAGATTTTAATTCAATGCTATGTTAAAATAATGCCAACTGTTCTAATATACAACTTCCTAAAAGATTTTTTTTTGTATTTTTTAACTTCTTTTCTACCCATCCTCTTATCCTGAGACCTAAAGAACTATGTGAAACACTAATTTCTTACATTAAAAATAAGTCAAGTATTTCTTAAAACTTTTAAAAAGGAGTATCTCAGTATTCACTAAGGTTCTTTTGGTGTTTTGGTAACCTTGGATAGCCTGGACTTCCCCCTGAAATTTCCAGTACTTTTTTCAAGAAGTGATGAGGATTCTACCTGTAATCTGTGTTCTTTCGTGCTTGAGTCTGTCAGCTTATATGTTCATACTTGAACTTTCTTTCTTCCATAACTTTGGGGTTGTTTTATTGTCTTCTGTCAGTGAATGTTGTCAGGAAGAAGCTTGAAGCCAATCTGATTTTACCCCCAGTGGTAAATGACTCAGTTTCATTCTATTTAAATGTTAGAAAAATTATTTCTTTATGCTTTCAACACCTTAACCATGATATGTCCTTACATTAACCTAGATACTACTCGATAATGTATGGAAGTTCAATTTTTTATTTCAGTGAAGTTTTCTCATGCTATGTATATTAATATTTTAACTTCTTTCATTGGTTTCTCTTTTTGTAGGCAGCAGTTATCTTTTGTAAGACCCTTTTTCTATCCCTTTGTTATTTTCTCTCTCTGGTTTCAATTTTGCACCCCCCCACCCCCCGCATTTACTATTTTCTTTATTTAGTTACCTTTGTTGCACCTAGATGTTCTGTAAATATTAATTCACTTATCTTCAAATTGTAACTTTGGGGAAATTTTTTAAAAACCCAAAGAATGTAAGTTTTTAATGGAACTGAAGCTTTTACCTTAATTGGACTATTTTCATTTTGTTGTTTTTAAAATGATTACATTAAAAGACATGAATTTTGAGAAAATAAAAGATAAAGTTGAGAAATTCTAAGTAAATCTACCTGAAAAAATGTTCACACACTTTATATTCCAAGGTAGTCAATAAAATTAAATATTCTAGTAGGGATAACACCATGAAATGAGGTAAATGAGCTCTGTTCTTAAATTGATAATCTCAACTCCCAAGGATGCAGGTGTGTGGGCAAAAAAAATAAGTATAACACTATATAATACATATTGTATTATACATGTAGAGAAATATAATATAGCAATAAAAATAGTCATTAAAATCCTAAAGGTTTTTGTAAGGGATTAGTTCCTCAGTACACATAAATTTTTTGTGGTACTGAGTATCCAGCCCAAGGCCTTCACACTGACCTACATCCCCAATCCACTTTTATTTTTGATTTTGAGACAGTCTTACTAAGTCCAAGCTGGGATAGAACTTGTGATCTTCCTACCTCGGCCTGTCAGAGCTCTGGCATTACAGGCCCAAGCCACAAGCCCAGCAAGTAATTGTTAAGTTTTTATATTGACCATCTTGTCTCTCTCCTTTACTAAGTCTTCTTGGTGACATTTGAGTACTGTGTCTCAGCACCTAGGGCTTCTACTCTCTTTCTGTGCGCACTCCTTAGGACGTTTCCAGATACGTGACTTTTAAAATCCTCTATGTGCCTCAGTCTCCCTACTTTTATCTTCCATCCTGTCCTGATTCCTTCCCACTGCTTTAAATATTCCTCTGTGGCCATGCAGTCACTGTTTCCATTTGTCTAAGAGCCACCTCAAACTTAATACAGAACAAACAGAGCAATCGATTTTCTCTTTGTTTACCCAATTTCTGCTTCTCTCAGATTTATCTTCAGACGGCAGCAGTTGACCCCTGCCTGGGCGCTCACGCCACACGTTCTTGAGCATCCTTGATTCTTCGCTTTCTTTTATCCCCCACATGTAAGCAACCAGTCAGAACTTGTGCTTTCAGAACATGCCCCCGGTTCACCTTCTCTGTCCCCTTAACTGCCAGTGCACTGCTCTAAGCCACTGCCTCCCCCCGGGAGCCTGGTGCAGCTCAGTGAGAATGATGCTCTGATTTCCGCTCTCACTTCCCAACCTCTGTGATCCATTTTGTAGACAGCAGACAGAGCATCTTTAAGGATCAGTGGCTCATGAGAAACTCCAAGCCTGATTGGCCCAATCTTAGAATAAATCCAAGTCCATGCCTTGATTTGTAAGATCCTAAACCTCCCAGGGCTTCCTTTTTCAAAGTCTCTGGCTCTGTCCTGCTCTTTGTCTTCACCTTCCGCCGGTTTCAGCCACACTCAGCTTCTGTATATTCCTGTGTGTCGACATTTCCTTTTAGGGTGTTGGTGTTTTCTTTTCCCTTTTCTTACATTCTGTTAGCCTTCCACCCACCTCTGCCCTGGTATCTGAAGTACAGTTAGTTCAGCACTGTCGGGCCTCTCCCAGTCCCTCCTTAATCATACCTGTCTTCTCCACCTTGTCCCTCCCGCTGCCCGCCAGGCCCTTAATCCAGTCTTGAGTAATGTGTGTTAGATGCAAGACCTTACTGTATTTGTCATTACTCAGAATTATTTTGCTTATTCCCACCCCTCTTTTGACCTATAAGCTCCAGAAGAGAACACACTTTTTGGTTTTGTTTAACATTGCTCCAGTACATGAGAGAAAGTAGGAGCTCTTTAAATATGAGGGATTGAATGCATAAGAGTTTAAAATCTATTTTTGTTTTCTAAGAAAGGAAAAAAGCCAAACTCTACTGGGGAAAGTTTTATATCAGCTCAGAATAATGAGAAAATAAAATAGTTAATAACTTTTAACATTTCACTTTTTATCTCAGTAGGGTGAAGCAATAGTTTGCTGAAGATGAAAAACGTGTTTAAACAAGAAGGTGCACAGTTTACATAGCTCCATAATTCCTTGTAATCACTTTTGTGAAAACAGAAGTGTAATGCCGAGTGTGATTGCGCACTACTGTCATCCCAGCTGCTCAGAGGGCTGAGGCAGGGGAATTAAGGATTTGAAGCCAGGACCATGTCACAAACTTTAATGGGCTAAGGTTGTAGCTCAGTGAGAGAGCACCCTAGATTTCATTACTGGAGACTACAATCCCCCACTACAAAAAAATTTGCATGAGCCAGTTTAGAAATTTTTTCGAGAGGTACCATCCCCTAATCGTGTTACACACACACCCCAGTCTCAGTCTCTGTCTCTGTTCTTTGATGCTGCTGTATTTTTATAAATCTATATTCTTTATGTCCCAGATAAACTACTCAGGAAGTTTCAGTTGTGGTAACAGTTTCTATTATGATGAAAATCTAAAAATCTGAAAAATCTAGATGTGACCATTGGAATAATTAAGTGATTTATTTAGTTCAAAGAAAACAAAACAAAATGCATAGAGTATTTCTTCTCTCAGAGGCTGCGCTAAGAGAATTTGTTCAGGATGTTATGTTCAGGTAAAAATTTTATCTGCAAAACCTGCGTCATAACTAGTGCAGTGCCACAGTCACCAAAAAATGAATGACAGGAACCTTATCATAAAAGATAGGATATATTAAGGAAATGTGGCTTTTGTTAGATACTAAAAGTTCAGTAGTTTAAAAATGCATGAAACTGCTATTCACATTTCTGGGGAAAATGCAGACGCGGTGTAATCTGACACACTATCTTCATGTGGATTGTCCCGGGTCGGCTTTACAGTTTAGCCATCTGAGGAATATATCACAGCTTAAAGTGGGTTTCACTTCCCAAAGTGGATTGGTCTGGTGCTAACAGAAACACAAGAAGTCCTGACAAAATCTAATGAAATGAAATATTTCTGTTCCTGTGGCCTGGGGAATATTTGTCAGTTGAATGTCTGTAAGAGTTCTGCCTTGTATCTAGGAGAATGAGCCACGTTCTGTCTTGTGTATAGTGAAGGGTTGCTGTTTTAGACTCTAAATCCCATTTCGCTGGCACTGCCACCCCCTCTGCCGAGCTACCCATTTGAGAGGGCTGAGATCATGGGTGTGGAAGAAGCAAAGTGAAACAGAACACATTATCCTGAGCGTGCTCATTCCCATTCATTGAGTGTCACCCAGAGAGAGGCAGGTCACCTGCCCATCCACTGCCGAACATTACCGCCTCGGGCCCTTTTAAAGCTTGTGAGATCTGTAAAATTTTGTGGCTAATATAGATACCTAATCTAAAGAAATTCTGCTTGTGTTGGGTGTTCTGTTGGTACTAGAAATCTGAATGGGAAACTAGACAAATGTTTATTAGCTTCCTTGGAAATTCAACAATAAAACTTCCTGAAACTGCCGACGTGGGCATGAGTGCTTTTTAGAGCTGCAAACTGCTACTTTAAATCGCTGCAGTCTCCAGTAAAAGACAAAATAATTTGCTGGATCAGAAAGGGAATGGTTTCATCTATTGCTGTGGGCATATGGAGGCTTTTAAAAATGTGGCCTTGTGTTTGAGTGTTTGATACCTTGAAGCGACTGAGGGGCAAAGCAGCTTCAGCTGTGTTCTGGCCTGTGGACAGCTGGGAAGGGAAACATTCACCACGACACAGTGTCTGTGGATGGTTTTGTGAACATGTCTTGCTTTTGAACAACTTTGTCTGAAATGCTTGTGCCTTTCCAAAGAGAATAATTTTCCACCAAGTTGCAGATTTTATACAGACATTGTACTTGGAGCTGGACAAAGAGCAATTTTTCAAAAAGTAGACCTATTCTAGTGGCCTTTGTTTTTCACTTGCTGTCCCTCAGTTCTGTTAAACTTTTGTCTGGTATCTTCTGTCATCTCTTGGGCTCATGGAACATCATACAATTATATTTTCTTTTGCATCTAATGACCATGTTGAGTTTCAATGGAATTTTCCAATCTAAAGAAACTACTTGGATTGGTATTTAGAGGACTTTTATCTATCCATGAATTTTAATAACTAAAAGATTGCCCTTTCTTTTTAATACCCAATGTATCAGAATACTATATTTAAATTCTAGGGGTACATGTTCCCAAGTACCTCTGAAATGAATAAATCAAATAAACTGTGATCGGATATGACAGTTGCAAGGCTTGCTGGGAGGCTTTGAGCTAGTGATTGCGTATTTGCAGCTTTAATCACTAAGATACTAAATTATTTCAGCTATGTATTTCTTGCTTGTATATTTAGGTCTCTCTGTATCTGAGGAGATTGCTGAAGAGTTGCAAAGTGGCGTCAGAAGCTGGGTTGGTTACCTGATACTAATTTGTTTTCACAGTGTGAGGTTGTTAATAGACTAGTAAGCTAGTAGGAGAAATCATGAGTTTATGATCTAGAGATGCTGTTAAATTTGAAAATAAACAGCTTAGCATATGGCTGCAATGAAAATAAAAACAAAAATTGAAAGGAAAAAAACAAAGCAAACTTTCATAATGTCTGATATGTTTAGAAATATTGACAAGGGGTAAGGTTCATGAGTGCTGAGCTAGAACCTTTCTGTGTTCTGGAATATTTTCCCTCTGATTTGTGTTTTTTTTTTTTTCTTTGTCATGCTAGGGGCTGGACTGTCTTGTTTCTCTGTAGAGGGTACAGTATTTTTTGAGTTTGCAGTTAGGAAGGATGTGCTTTTGTATAGATTAGGCCTGGTTTCCTAAAGAAAATGGAAAGGGGAAGTCTGACAGATGAATCCAGTTAGGGGTTTGCTCTTGTAAATTCTGGAGGACTGTGTTGCAATCGGCAGGGCATCTGAGGGCACCTCTCTGTTTTGGCCTTCTGATGTCACCCCTCCATTCCCTGTGCTCAGTTGTCTGCATATCCAGGTGTGTACCAACAGTGGGTAGTAATTCAAAGGCTGTCTGCTCAGTAAACTAAGATTAATGAGAATTAAATCCCTGACTATTTTCTCTCCAAAGGTAGAGGGAAAAAAATGACTTTTTATTAAATTTGAAGATGGAAAGGCTTGGGAATAGTTCCCCTTAAATGTTAACATAGCCCACTGAAGGCTGTAGAAAACTATAATAAAGAAAAATAAACCCAAACATATCTGGGTGACATTTCTGCTAATGTCACCCAAAGGAAAGATGCTGCCATCCATCCCTCGGACGTAAGACAGAGAGAATAAGTCTGTTGCAGCCCAAAGCCAGAGAAAAGGACAGCATCAGAAGTGATTTAGAAAATAAACAAACTGCTCTTTGAAGATGTCTTTAGCGAAAAGGTTATTGCCAAGTATGATAGTTAGAAAAACTTTCTCAGCAAATCATGATTTGGTTGATATCACTCTCAAAGTTCTTAAGGGATTTTCAGCAAAAACATGCTCTGCCTTTGCCAATTATAGATAACATGAAAAAATATTTTTGCTTGTTCCACTTGACTTTTATTTCAGAAAGACGTCACCACAGCCCAGCAGCTAAGGAGGAAACAGCTTTAGCCCCTGGGAGTGGGAGATTAACATTTGAGGGAAGATGGATTATTTGGCCAGCAGGGTGGGTACGATAGGACATTCTACAGGATGGGCCAGAGATGCATCCAGTGTGGAACCACGGAGGAGCCTTCATGGGCTCCACACGTCAACTCTGCGCTCATAAACATTCTCCTTTAGTAGAGGGACTCATAGACGCCTAATCCTGCATCATTTCCTCTATCTCGTACTCGTAGCGGAGCACTGGATGGTGATCTACTCAGGTTTCTTTACACCTCTGATTTTCAGAGACAATATTCTACATACAAATTTTAACATGTCTTAGTCCACTAAAAAGTTTGAATTTCACTCTGTTAGAGTTCCAGAACTAACTTTGGCAAGTAAAAACTGGAAATTAAAAAAAAAAATAACCAGCAGGAATTAAACTTGCACACCACTAACTTATTCTTTTCTAGGTATTATAAGTATTGTGTGCATATTAACTCACCTTGATCCTCCTAATGAGGATTCTCTGTAACAAGTGTTACTCATCGTCTACAGGTGAGCAGCCAGGTCCAGAAAGGTTAAAGAACTTGCCGACTGTCACGTAGGCAGTTGGCTTACACCCAGGACATACACTGAGCATCTTGGTCCAAAGTTATTCATAACCTCTGTGCTGTCCTCTCTACACAGACAAATGATTTGCCTCTTCGTTAGAAATATTTTGAAGTCGTAATTCACGATTCATTTCTTTATACTCTCTCCAGCTGTAGATATAAACGTTCTTAGCAAGCACGAAGGAACAATGGCAGTGTCCTACTAGGGGTCCCCAGCCAGTGTTTTTCTCAACAATCTCAGAGAATGAAACATGTAAAATTGCACCTTTTTACGTTGCTTGTCATAAACCGTTACTTGACCAAATTAAAAGGTGCACAGAAAGGCTAAACCCACGCTGCTCCAAATGGTAGAGAGATGTACATGTGACAAGGCAGTGTGCTGTTGTGGGCTCAGTTATCTACAAAAGCAGTTCTAGAAAGTGCTTTAATCTCCCCTTACAGTCTCACTTCTTGTCCCAGTTTTTACTGCCTACCTGTGATTCCCTAGTGTTTTGCTTCCTTTAGCAAGATGTTTTCCCCCTCTCGCTTCCACCAGGACTCTGCTAGACTGGTTGGAAATCAGATAGATACTTGTTTGTTTATATAAGAAGAAAAGTAAAAAGAAAGAAGCAAGCATGAAATCCCATTGCCAAAAGTTAAATAAAACTAGGAAGCCAGCAGAGCAGAGACTTTGGGAATCATGTCAGAGTCCTCATTACATAAATATTTTCACTTTAATAATATGGAATCTTTGATTTATATTCAAGTTACTCAGAAACGCTTACCCTTTTCCAGTTTTCTAGGTAATACATTTTGGGGACTTCTGGAAGGGGTGATGTTTCTTTCTGTGTATTACTGAGATAACTTTCAAGCACATCAGAAAATGTTGTCTTTTAGTTGAATTCTTCTCCCTTCCTACTTTATTGTACAGAAAGGATATGGATTTTAACATTTATTTCTAGAAGATATTTGCATATCAAAATATTTTAGAAACCCGTTATGCCCACATATTCAGTATTTTCCAAAGTCAGTTAAACAATTACTATTTTTGTTTGTTCTTATCTAAGACTCTTGTTAAATAACTTTTTTTTGAAAGTGGAATCGTTGGCTTCTGAGAATTGTAGGTTTCAATTCAGCTGTCCTGTGAAGTTGGGCAGTTCCTATGAACTGGTGTCATGCTAGGACCCATCTTCTTGGTACCTCTTTGGGACAGGGCAACTGTGGGATTGAGCGATACATGTTTCCCTTCGCCCACAATGCCCGGAGTCTCACACTTGGAACTGACCACATGAGTATCTCTCATGTTATTTCACAGTGTGTTTCCTGGCCACTGTTACATTGTTTTGCCATTGTAATTGCTTGCCCTTTGAATGGAATTAGTCTTGTTTAGGTTTCATTAGTAATGGTAGGAAATGTTCTGATCAAATGTTCTGATCAAGCTCGGTGTAACCATTGTGTATCACATATATGTATATACTAATAAAATGCGGAAGTAGTAAAAATAATAACTTTATTCTATTAAAAAATAGAAGCTATGATGCCCGACTTGCTGAAAAGTGCAGCATCCCTGTATACTTGCAGAAACTGGGGAGACTGCAGAGAAGGTTTCTTAGAAGAATTTTGGAAAACAAGCAGAATTATAGCCACTAAGATTTAGTGGGAGGAAAAGAGATTATCTTTACAGAGATGATAGCCTGGTTGTGGCAAGAGGAAGATAAGCCTTTGGCTATATATTTTAAAGAAAGGAAAAATAATGGCACTGGTAGTTGTGACAGATTAAAGCAGCCACGGTGTTGAGCGCACATCTGATCAGGACCCCGAGGTGGGTTGTCTGCTCCTGTCTTCTCCACCCCATGACGTGTGGTTTGGGAGACGGCACGTGGAGTGCAAGTGTTCTCATCTATAAATTTAGGGAATTGGTTTTGATGATTTGTAAGGCACCCTTCAGACCCGTAGTTCTTCATGAACTTCCCATCCAGATTTGCTGGAAGAAGGAAGGAATGCAGGATGAGAGGGGAAAGGAGAAGGACAAAGAGGTAAATGGGAGTCAGGGTGCAACAGAGTTGGAGGGTGGGTCTCGGGGGCAGGGGCAGCTGCTGAAGGGAAAGAAATCAGATGGAATGAGGACCCAGGTAACAAAGCCGCCAAAGCACAGTGTCTGGGCCAGGTCTTGAATATGGTGCACGTGTTCTGGAAAAAGAAAGGAAAGAAAGGATGAAGATTGAGGAATGTGGGCGTGTGTAGGTTGGATCAAGGGTGGCGGTGGGAAGGGCAGCAGGAAGCAGCCTGGGGATGCCATGATAGAAATCGTGGGCGAGGTGCTGGAGGAATGGCACAGCAGTTAAAGTGCTTAATTTCCCAGCATCACATAAAACTGGGTGTGGTGGTACACACCTGTAATCCCAGCACTTGGAAGGCTGAGGCAGGAGGAATTGCCATGAGTCCAAGACCATCCTGGGCTCCATAGTGATTCAGGACCATCCTGGGCTAAAGAGCAAGACCCTGACTTGAAAGAAAGAAAGAAAGAAAGAAAGAAAGAAAGAAAGAAAGAACGAACGAACGAACAAGAAAGAAATGGTAGGTTAATGGTAGGTGATGGGGCTTTCAATGGCAGCTGGAATATTATAGATTGGGGTGGGGGGGAGAAGTTGTTTGAGCCATGTTTTTATTTAAAAATGTAGGAGGAAGGCCAATAGTCAATAAAGTAGGCTAAAATAGTCAGATGGGAGAGTTTTCCTACCTATGAGAAAATGACTATAATTTGCTGCCTGATTTTCCTGCGCTGCACTGGGCTCTCTGTGTGTGCCTGAGCCATGTGGAACTTTATTCTGGAGTAACACAGGTGCACAGCTGGCACTGAGTAGGGTAACTGCGCTCCTGTTATTTTAATGCCAGTCAGTTCTAAAGCTTGAATCTACCAGCTCTAAACCTTAAACCTACCATCACCGAGTAACATTGTGTTTAAAAGCATATCTCCAAACAGGACACCACTTAATGTCCAGGAAAAAAGGGATATAATATAGATTTAATTAAGCTAATGTTTTTCAATGTGTATATTTGCAAATATAGGAAAATTTTTGTAAAGTGACCATCCTTAGGACATAACTAAACCTTCACAGAGATCACGTGCCGCCCTAAGCACCTTATGTAACTGTTAGCAAGTCATCAGATAGATTCCTGATTGAAGTCCAGCTGATTCGCTGTGTTCAGTGGAATAACATCAGTAGTGATTATTACTTTCATTGAGATCTTGTGTATATGGCACTGTGTTAATTTAAAACTGTACCTAAGTCCTCACCACATCCCCGTGACAGAAGGTATGCTAATCCCATTTTACATGTGACAATGGGGGCATCCTTAGTAGGGATGGATGTGCCTCCTTACTAAGCGGCAGTTACTGATGGTCAAGCCTGTTTGGAACCAGGTCTCTAACTCCAAAGCCTGGCTTGTGAGAGGTCAGACCCTTCCCTCTGGCACCTGTGCAGTCACAGTGACATGACCCATGCCAAGCTTCTGGTGATTGTGATTGCAATATCTCATGTAGTCACGGTGTACAGTGCGATGCCGGGCACTGACCTAATTCTCCCATTTCCCAGAAACAAGTTAAGCAGACCACAGGTTCTGAGAAAAAGACAACCTCCGTTTGTGAACAGGCCATTCTTGCAAATCCTTCATAATATTTTGAGGAAGTTCAGTGTTCAAATAATTGATGGAAACAGCAAGAGACTGAGGCGATTTAGAGACTTGAAGGATGCGGTGGGAGGAGGTGGTGGGAAGGCAGGCGGATGAAGGAGGGGGGACTGGACTGGCGGAGTCCTTTGGGCACTGGGGTGAAGGTCTTACTGGCTAGCAGAATTTTCCTAACTCAAGTAAAGTACAGTGAGTTATATGTAGCTAGAAATGCGCTCAGGAGCCTTGAGTTTTATCCCCATCAAACTAGAAAAAGGATAGTTGAATTGTTAAATCAGCAAGGAAGTGTAACATTCCTCTTGAGGAAGATACCCTCAACATTTTGGAAATGAGCAAGAGAAAATGTTAAGTTCCACTGATCAAACATCAAAAATAGCCGAGGCCTTTCATGAGCCAAGACGTCTAAATTGTCAGAAAAGAACCATTAAAAAGTGAAATGCGAATGATGGAAAATGCCACATCTAATACATCTTTTAGAAAGCAACTTAGCATGCAGACGTGAAGACTGTCACACAGCTCCTTCCAAAGGCGTTTTGAGCGCTGAGCTCCTAATTCTCTCCTGCTTTGCTTTCTGACTGCCAAGAGCGAGATCACTCGTGAATTTCAACATTGGTCTGTGAAAAAAGAGAGGTAGAGAGCCCGCATAGTGTCTCTGAGGATTTGTACAGAACAAGAACAAAAAGGAAGGAGAAAAAATTGGTTAGTGGTGCTTTTTTTTTTGACTCTTAGGTGGTACTCAATGTTCTCTTTGTTTAAATTGAGGATCCTGAAGCATACACATGACAGTCATAATGCCATTTTTATGTTCCTGGATATCAAAAGCTCTGGGAAGCTAAACTTTTTCTAAGGTTTCTCTCTTCTTATTTAAATTCTTTAGTAAAGCATAAGTGAATTTTCTGTAGCTTTGAGTTTGACCTAACTTGTCTCACTTTGATAGATCTCTTACCTGTGTAGCTATTCGTCTGTTATAAGCACATTGTCAGAGTTTAGGCTTTTGAGTACTGTAAGCAAAGGAAGTTTTAAAAGAAGTTATCCATAGCCACTCCTAATGGTACAGGCCTATAATCCTGGCACTCTGGGAGACTGAGGCAAGAGGATCACAAGTTAAGTCCAACCTGGGCAACTTTACAAGACCTCTCAAAATTAAGGGGGTGGGGAGGCTGGGGATATAGCTTAGTGAGAAAGCTCTGGACTTGATATTCAGGAGAGAGAGAGAGAGAGAGAGAGAGAGAGAGAAACAGAGACAGAGAAATTATCCTTGTCTACCACCGCTAGCCATGTAAGTTTGTACATTCTCATGTGCCTCACCTTTTCCTGCTACTCTTCTTGCTAACGAGTATCCATTTATTTAATTAATCAAGTGACTATTTTCACAACAGAAGTCAAGGGTATAAGGCAGAATCACAGATGTGAGATATATTCAAAGGTTTATTAAAATCATTGTAAATTGTTTAGTCTTTCCTTCCAAATGCCAAGAGGGAACAAAATTTAATCTAAGGTACTAAAGGACCGGAGGGTAATTTGATTTTTTAAAAATCTTGTTGAACATTCATGAAGAAAAGTAATTTTTTCCTAAAAGAATTGAATGGACCCTAACTTTTTGTGCATTTTTAATTTTTACACTTACTCATCAGTTGTTAAAATATTCAGAACCTACCTTTCTTTTCTCTTCTTTGTCTTTTTTTTTTCCCTCTTCGGCTTCTTCTTCATCTTTTTTAGTTCTGGGGATTAAACTAAGGGGCACATGAATGCTAGGCAGGTGTCCAGCCACTGATTGACATTTCAGTGTGTTTATTTGTCTGTGTAATGGTTCTGGAAATCAAGCCCAAGGCCTTTACCCTGAGCTACATCCCCAGCCTATTTTCATTTTGAGACGTGTCTGTAAGTCACTAGGTTTTCCAGGTTGGGCTAGACCCTGCAGTCCTCCTGCCTAGGCCTCCCAGAGTTCTGGGATTACAATCCTGCTCCTGGCTAGTTATGCTTTCTTAGGGCAATTTTACCTTCCGTGGAACTTTTTCCTCCATCTGTGTAAATGATCTTCTAGTTACAGTATTATGCTATCCATGCCAGAGTGAGTTCTGATAATGAGATTATTTTAAGCAAGTTAGGCAGAAATCGTCCTGAAAGTACATGGTTTCTGAGTGTGCTGAACTCCACATTGTGGCTGTTGCATAAGCAGGAGACAGAGAACTCGGACAGTTCTGACACATCTCACCCCGAGTAGGGCGGGAGAATGACACGGAGGCGTGACAGCACCATTCCCAGCCTCTGTCGTGACAACACCTCAGTTTTAATCTTGAGCACACTCTGGAATTGAAGGACACCTGCTTTTCTGTAGGAGTTGGTGCTCACAGCAGTGAAGTCAGAAAAAAATCATTATTTTATCCTGCACCAGGGAAAGTTCTTTTCTTTTCAACTCTTAGTTTAGAATAAAATTGTAACCTCACATTTAGAACAAATAAATACTCAAATGTAAGATGCTGTCATTTTCTTTTCTTGCATTGTATATAAGTTATGTTCCAGGTTGAGTGTACCAGACATGAGTTGAATTGCTGTGCTGGGGGGAAAGGTGGTACCAGAATGATGTTCGTTAAATCTTTATGCTACAACGGAGCATTTCTGTTGGGTACACAGATTTCCACTCCCAACCTGTGTCATGTGTTAGACTGTTGTGTTACATAGAACATTTGCCTTCCGTTTCACCAGTGTCACTACAATTTTTCCTTAATTGGATATCCATACATGAGTCCTTTTTTCCAGTTTTGAGATTTGAAATAAAGTTTTTCACCTTGAGCCATATCCCCAGTCCATTTAAAAAAATTTTTCATTTTAAGATGTAATCTCACTAAATTTCTCTGTCTGCCTTTCAACTTGTGATCTTCCTGCTTTAGTCTTCTGAACTTGAGATTATAGGAATATATCATCTTGGCCAATTTATTTACTTATTTGTTTATATATTTATTTTTGAGACAGAAAGATAGGATTTTGCTGTGTAGTCCAGGCTGATCCTGTAGCCCAGGCTGGCTTTGAATAAATGGCAATCCTCCTACCTCCACCTCTTAGGTGTTCAAATTATAGGTGTGTATCACCACACCCAGTTTATATGTTGCTGGGGAATTGAGTCTAGGGTCTTGCTGAGCAAACTCTTCAGCTGCCAAGCTGTGATCCCAGCTCCAAGCCTCTTTTTTGAATTGAATAGTTTCATGAATCATGTAAATATCAGTTAGACTGCTTCATATCATGAGTGATTTAGACACTTAACAATGATTAATTTAACAATGACTTTAAGTTTGCATTGTATTTAAAATATAAACCATACTTAAATTGTATTTGGTCACTCCTGAGTCTTCTTACCCTCGGCCACTTTTTTAAACAATAGCTTTATTGAAGTACAATTCATGTATTGTAGAGTTTAACCATTGAGAATTGTGCTAGTCATTTTTCCATGCCTAGAACACAATACCCAACACCAACAACTTAGAGGAGAGATTTATTTTGGCTCACAGTTTTAGTAATTTCAGTCCATGGTCAGCTTGCCCAAGGCAAAATTGGCATGGCAAGGGACAGCTGTCTCCACACATGGCCAGGAAGCAGAGAGAGAGAAGGGAGGAGCCAGGAGCAATAATGCACCCTTCTAGATCACACCCCTTGTACCTTTCCCCTCCCACCAGCCCCCACTTGCAAACATGAGACTTTCAGAGGACATTTTAGATCTAAACCATAACATTTGGGCTCTGGCCTCCTGAAGACTCATGTGCATCTTATGCAAAATGCATCTAGTTTAAGAGTCACCACAATCTTAATCATTTAAGTATTTCTGAAAAGTCTTAAGTTCAGAGTTCCTCTGAGATTCAAGGAAATATCTTAGCTGTGAGCCTCTATAAAAATAAGAAAGGTAAATACACAATGGTCCAGTGTAAACATTCCTGTTCTAGAAAGCAGGAACGGAAGTAATGAACCACAACAAAGCAAGACTTTACAAGGCAAACAGTAGATCTTGTAGCTCCACACCAAGCATCAGGGGCAGGTGGTAGTTAAGACATGAGCTCCAAAGAGATTGGGCAGCTGGTATGGTTTGTGTCTTAAGTTTCCCCACAAGCACCTCTTGTATTTGGAACCATGAACCATTAAGAAGTAGGGCTTGTTTCACCTTCTGCTTCTGACTCACTTCACTAAGCATGATGTTCTCAAGTTTCTTCCATTTAACTGTAAAGGCCTCCATGCTGTTGGACTTTACAGATGCATACTGATATGAGAGACCCAGGTCACAACTATATCATGGAACTTAAAAAAGTGAAACGGGTGTAGGGTGGGGAGGAAGAGAAGGATGGGTAGGGGGAGGGACAAAAGGAAAGTGGGAAAGTACTTGTCACCTTGACAAGATATGTAGGTGCAGAAAATGCTCAACTACATTGTAAACCTTAAATTTTGCACTTATACATATCAATAAAATGTGGAGGAAAAAAAAGAAGTGGGGCTTATCTAGAAAGGCTGGATGCTTGCGGTTTGACCTGAAAGGATTCTGTCAATTTGTTGAGATTAGGGGTTGCCCAGGGCAGAACTTTCAGGTTTGTGTTACTGACTTGTGGGTCAGGAAGTGAGGGGGGCACCAGCCCTGGGAGTGGAGGCTCCAACCGGCAGCTTAAACTGAATAAAGGAAGGAGGAAGGAACATTAGTACAACTGATTGCTGGAAAACCTGCTGCCTGGCTCTGCAGACATTAGCTTGCTTCTACTTGTCTTCTGTCTACAATGCTATAAGCAGCTCTCCAGCCTCTGCCGTCGCCTTCACCATTGCCAGCGGCTGTGAATGGGTTTAGTTCTGAAAATTGAACTAAATAAATTTTTTTTCCCTCAAGTTGTGGGTGTTGGATATTTGTCCCAGCAACAAATAAGTAACCAAGACAGCAGCCCTTCCCCTATGGTATTGCTGATTGTAGCTCTTATGGCTTCTCTTGAGTTGACTTAACTCCTTGCCTGCCGCTTTCTTCAGTAGATGTTACTCATTCCTGGCATTCCTAGGACCTCCACCAAACTGTCAGCTTCACTCCCACAGCTTCAAGCACTGTCCTCTTAGGGGCTCCTGATACAGGCCCTATCACACTTTTTTGTCTCTCAGACCTTCTTCTAGAAGCTTCCATAACCTCATAACTCTTGTGTCCTGCATTCCTGAGCAACCAGCACGAGGTTGATGATGCCAAGGTGTGCTCCCTTTGTTCCATGGCTGCGGCTGAGTGCTTAGATAGCTGAGCTTGGCAATGCACTTTCCTAGGTGGCCCTGCCTTAGCTGAACTCCCCATGGCCTCTTCTCAAAGCAAACTTGTACTTTTCTACTTCTGAGCCTGTGCTGGATGGGGTTGTACAGATTCTTGCAGTGCTTCGTGCCATCTTTCCTGTTGTCCTAATGCAAAGTTTTTTTTTTTTTTCAAGCAAGGTCTCACTCCATAGCCCAGGATGATTCTGAACTCACTATGTAGCCCAAGCTGACCTTGGACTCATGGCAATTCTCCTGCCTCATCCTCCCAAATACTGGGATTACAGATGTGCATCAGCACGCCCAGCAAATGTAGTGCTGGAGAATTGAACTAAGGGCTGTGTGGTTGCTGAGCAAGCGCTTTAGCTGCTGGGCCATTCCTACCCCTTGCAAAGTTTTTGATTTCTTTTTTATGCTAATCTTTTTAGCAACGAGATTCTCCTCAGCCCCAAGTTTACAGGTGCTTCCTTTCCAGCCACCAGCAGAATTTTTCAGTTTACTCAGTTCTTGTTTTTCATTCTCATTTCTGAGTGTAAATCTGGCTGAAAGCAGTCAGTAGTTCCCATGCCTCAGCAGAACATTGGGCTGCTTTGAAATTTTCCCTGCCAGATTAGCTAGTCCTCTTCCTTTAATCTCAGTCTCACACGAAGCCTCAGGACAGGCAAAATGAAGTCAGATTTTCTGCCAAAGCATAAGACACGTGGGCTTCAGCCCCTCTCCCAGTGGAGTCTGTTCCCAGCTGACATCTATTGAACATGGCCATTGCTACTTGCATTCTTATCAACATTAATCAAGCACTGCTTACTCCAATTACAGTGCCTAAAATTTCTCTAGCTAGCATCCCCAAAGCTTTTCAAACTACTCTCACAGACCAGTTCCCAAAGCTCTAAATCACGTGGCAATCCATGACTCACTCCTAGTACCAAAACTGGTATTAGTTACTTTCTCATAATCGGAAGGTGACACAATACCTGATACCTGCAATTTAGAGGAGAACAGGTTTATTTTATCTCACAGTTTCAGTGAGTTGAGACCAAGGCAGAAATGTGATGACAGGGGGCATGGCAGAAGGAAGATGTTCACCACATGGCAGTGGGGAAGCAGAGGGGAAGGCAGGACTTCAGGTCACCAGTACACTGTTTCACGTCTTGTCTGTCCGTGACTGGTCTCTTCCAGCCAGGTCCCACCTCTGAATAGAAGGTGTACAAAGGCATTTTAGATCTGAAGCGTAGTAAGTGTAAACATTCAGTGTTGTGAGATTACTCAGAGGTTTGTGTGAGCTTCACCTGTATTACATTTATTACATACACATCTTATATATACAAATTCCCACAACTGTTAACAGATAACACCCCCATTCTTCAGCCCCTGGAAACTGTTAATATTACTCTGTTTTCTCTCTATGGATTTACCTATTCTGAACATTTCATATAGATGGTATAGTTCTTTATAACGAGCCTCTTTTACTAAAACATCATCCATATTGTAATATAGAGGAGTATGTCATCTTTTTTTATTGCAGAACAATACATGAATGGAGTGATTTTATTTTGTTATTTATTAGCCAACGTATATTTGAGTTTGTGGTAGCCAGAATAGTGATTCTCAGAAATATGCATATTCTAATCTCAGACCTGTGAAGATACATATGTGGCAAGAGGACTTCTGCAGGTGACTTTCTAGTAACAAATTTTGATATGAGATTATCACGGGTACTTTGCTGGGCCTGCTCCAACCATGAAGTCCTTAAAGGTGGAGAGACTTTCATGTCTGTGACAAAGGAGGTGGGACTGTGAAGGAAAGGTCAAAGAGTTGTACCCCATTGGCTCTGAAGGTAAAGGAAGGGGACCATGAGTCAAGGAATATGGGTGACTTCTATGGGCTAAAAAAAGCAAGCAGAGAGACCTACAGAACTGTCATATACATTTACGTTGTGGTAAGCCTGTACGTTTATAGTAATTAGTTACAGTAGCAGCAAAAAATTAATTCAGAGTAGCTTCCACTTTGGGGCTTTTCTGAGTAAGTAAGAAATCTTTATATCAAAGTGTTTGTGTTGACTTATATTTTCAGTTTTTGGGTATGTACCCAAAAGTCAAATTGCTGGGTCATATGGTAACTGTGTGGATATCATATGGAGGAACTTACTTTTCCAAGTAACTGAATCACTTTATATTTCCCAAGAGCAAAATTCCCATTGCTCTACAATCTTCCCACCGTGTGTTATTGTCGGTTCCTTTGATTTTAGACATCCTAGTAGATGGTAGGTGGTGTTGCATCGTGTTTTTGCTTTGTATTTCACAGTGAACGGTAACATTAGCACCTTTTCATATGCCCATTAGCCATTGCTTTATCTTCTTGGTAGAACTATCTATTCATGTTCAATGTACATTGAAAAAATTAAGCCACCTTTTTAATTGTTGCATTGATCATTGTATATTCCAGATGCCGGTTCTTTAGCAGATACATGACTAGCAAATATGTTTTCCCTTTCTGTGGTTTTTAATTAAAAAAAAATGAGCCAGGTCCAGTGGTGCAGGTCTTTTACTTTTAATTTGCTCATTTATTTTCTACAAGTGTATCATGTGCCATAATGTTGAGCCTATGTGGTCCTGAGGAATCAAACTCAGGGCCTTGTACTTACCAGGCGAGTGCTCCTAAACAGCCCCTCAAATTTTTAATTTTGAAGGAGTACACTTTATCTAGTGTTTCTGTTGTCTCTGGTGCTTTCAGCATCATATTTAGGAAACTAATGCCTAATCTAAAGTCACAAAAATTTATGTTTATATTCTTTTCTAAGATCTTTAAACTTGTAGGTCTGTGATTTATACTGAGTTAATTTTTGTATGAGGTAGGTGTCAAACTTCATTTATCCTCTTGCAGATGGAATCCAGGTGTTTGCTTTTTCAGTATTAGAATGCAGTTAATTTCAGATTGAAAGAGTAGGCCCTGCAGAGATTATCTTTGTTTACTTATGATGCTCTTGGTGCTTGGGGAGAGCTGTTGGTCACTAAAGCTGTGCTCTGCGTTTGGGACCTGCTGTGCTGGTGGCAGCCTTTTCTCACAGTCCTTTTCAATGAGAAATGCAGCATCATGGTTCTGTTCTCACATGAATGGCTGCACATCAACAGTGTGCAAAACGGAAGAACCAAACCCATTTTTGTGTATCTCATTTTCTTATCTTTTCTTCTGCCTTTTCCCTCCAATCCTGATAGTACAGGGATTTACTACAGAACCTCAGGGAAACTGCTCTACTTAGGAATAGTATTAAACAAGCATTTTAGTATTAAGTTTACCTCCCCAATCTGGAGTTGCTCAACTCCTTAACTCCCTAGAAAGGATCAAGTGTAGGAGGGACACAGTTGCCTTTTCTTCCTCATATTCTAGTTTCTTTATGTTGACCTTCTTGAAAAGAAAGGATTTTTCTCATCTGTCTTAAACCTGGGAGCATCCTGGCTTAAGTTTATCCAGAACAGGTTAACCCTGGAATGTAAATGTGGCCTAGGGATCATCTTGTTTGTGTCCAAGAGTTAACTGCTTCCAATTCCTACATTGAAGAGGTCTTTACTCTAAAAAAGACTGGCTTGTAAATCAGCAAACCAGTTGATCTCAAACTCAAGTGTGCATACATACAACTACAGTATCTCGTGAAATTGAAGATTTTGATTGCTTATGTGTGAATGGATCCTGAGTTTCTGCCCTTCTAACAGCTCCCAGGAGTGCAGATGCTCTTGGCCCTGAACAACATTTTAAGGAAGTGAGGTCTCCAGGGAGGCATAGATCCTGAGAGGAGTGCAGAAGCTGGTAACCTTAGAGACCTTGAGTTCTCTCTAAAATTTGTTGGAAGTCAAAAGAAATTTAATAGAACAAAATACCCCCACCCCCGCCCTGACACACACACACTCTTTAAAGCAAATGTATTTATTCCAGACACACTGCAGGAGCTGCAGTCAGGTATGGATCGAATTTATTAAGGAAATTTAAACTCTCCCTTAAAGTAAGCTGCAGAAATTTTACTTTGATTAGTTCCAGAATAGGTAAGGCTGGACATTGGGTGATGCCAGTTTTCATCTTTGATCTTTATGTGTACTCTTAACATCATACATAGGAAATGCGTTTTGTGATTTGCACTTTGATGAACACAGTGTCTAGATTTCCCTCGCTGGTTTAAGAATTAAATGCAGTAAGAATTCTACCTCCTCTACCTGGTCAATCATATTTTTCTCTCAGTTCAATTAAGCTGTCATAGCAATTTAGGCAGATACCATGAAATTTCCCTTTCATGAAACTCACATCCATCTGAAATTCATTGGCTAAAGGCCCCAAATGCAATATTTTTGTGAACTGCTTTTACTTTAAGTTATCCAGTGGAAAACTAGTTTCTCTTTAAGATGTGTGTATACCTATTAGAGTCTTTCAGGTAGAAATTATTTTGGGTTTTCTTAACTCTAAATCCGCATTAACCACATTAACTATTATAATTAAAACACCATATTTGGGGGAAAGACATATATCTGCCTGTTGAATTCTGTTAATAAGTTAGTTCCAAAATGTTAATTTCTGAAAGCATAAGCTATATTTTTAATTTTATGATCATTTCAGTTTTCTTTCAGGCTTATGAAAGGAAATGGAGAGATATTGATGGATTCATTCATTTATCCATTTCATTTTCCTCTAGCAGAAGATTTTCATTTCTACAGTTGAATCAGAGCTAGGTGCATAGATTTGAGGGATGCACATTGACTGGAGTTGGGAAGAAAAAAGAAAGGAAGGGTATTTGTTCATGTAAATATACGGTGACCTCATATTTTATAGTAATTTCACAAACTTTAAATAAAAATTTTTATAGCTTATTTTCTCCACCAAACAGAGATGAAATAAAAGTTATATATCCTCTTATTGAAATTACTGAATCCCAGAGATTTACCTACTATGCTGTTCTTGCTTGGTAAACAACAGCCAGTGTCTTAGACTGTTTGGCTAAAGATGAAGTAGTAACTGTAATCATAATAGCAATGCTAGTATCATTGATAATAGAATAGTTATTTGTTTTAGTAGTGAAAGTATCTGAGCTCTGTGGCATATGTGTAAGTGTGGGCAGCTCAACAGACCATCTGTTTACTGATGGCTCCTCAAAACCTCATTTCTACCATCAACAGAAGGAATTAGATCAGAGAACAGTCAGTTCCAAACCCAACCTGAGAGAATTTGCAAAGCTGTCTGATTTGTGCACTTACCTCAGTTTAGTCATTTTTGTCCTATCTCCACATTGCTATTGACCTCTGTAGACAAGAATGTGGCAAATGCGATTGTGTACTTTTGTTAAGCTCTGTGAAACATGACAAATTGTCCTTATCTGCGATCCCTATCTCTTTTCCTTTAAAAAGTCAGTGTTGACCTAAATTTCATGACTAATAACTTCGGATAATCTTGGTGAAAGCTGAGAGACTAATGTTTTGCTTCACAGCATTGCTGCTGCCTGGTTTTTATATATCTGTAATAGTCAAGAATGTAGTTTGCTGAAAATGAACAAAAATGGTTAAGCAAGAACAACTACATTCTTGGGAAAAATGGTTGAAATTCTGAAGTGCCATCAACCAAGCTCATAAATCTTGATCCATCATTGCAAATCTCCATCAGAGAGTTATACACACCATTCTTCTAATGTAAATTCTTAATGCAACAGTTAATAAAGGAAAGGGTTTTTCTGATGGCAGATAGATTAGAAAAGAGAGATCTACAGAAAGCCAACAGCATACACCTGCACTGTGACAGACTCTGGCTCTCCCACACAAGGTAACAGGATCCTACATGTGGTCTTTCAAATAAGGAAAGGGATGGGTAATTTCTTTAGAAAAAGGGAGAATAATGCAGTCAGCATCTTTTTAAGATTTATAAAAGCATAGTTTTTTTTCTTTGACTTACTAAGGACAGTATAAGAAATCATTGCTGTTATACCCTTTTTATGTATTAGTGACATAGGGTTACCTACTCAAGGTCACACTTGCTATTTGACAACACAGACGGGGCTAAAATGTCTCGTGGATTCAGAACATTCATGCCTTATAGGTGTCTTGGAGTACCATGTTTTCATCTTTTACAGTACTAGAATTCAGAAGAAGGGTGTCTTATAACTCATTTTCTGATTGAATCGTATAAAATCTTTGAACAAATCAGTTCTTGCATCTGAGAAATGAGAGGAACAATATGCTCAGCTATTCTCAGAATCAAGGAGGACGATGGGGACTGGGTCTTGTGGACTGTACACAGATTGTGTTGCTGGTGCTGGATTGCACCTATGGCCAGGTGTCTGATTTGCCAGCCTGAGGTCTGTAAACCAGCCTTATCCAATGCCAAGCCTTTGTGCCAATGTACAGCACTTTCAGTACTATAGATGCCCATATTCTGATCTTTCAGAAATCGTAGAGGTAAAACTAAATGCAGATTCGAACAAATTTAGAAATACTTCAATGACTGTATCTTTTTTCCTGCTTGTCCCTAAAGATAACACAGAAATGTAAATATAGTTTGATGTATTTAGCTGGCACAAGTCCTACTACTGTGCATTTTACCTGTTTCTATTTTAAGTGTATTTTCCTTTATAATTTTGTGTTTCCTTTTATGTTTTGCCAAATCCCATTAACTTGTCCTTGAGCTGTATAATCTAGAGTTTAGTGGGTGATGGGGTTTGTCTGAAGTCAGACTTGACGGCAGGTAGTGACTAGTTCCTTTTGCAAATGCTGCAACTCAAATTCAACTCAGACTGCTTGAGGGTCCATTGGATCTGAAAGCAGCTGCTGGCCTGGCGGTCCTGATGCAAAATGAGCATTAGGAAGAAATTGGGACACATTTCATGTTTGTTTTTTCTGAGTAGGACAGGAAGGACCATTTGTAGAGGCAGACCTAAAAAAGAGTTCTCCAGGCAAAAGGGGCAAAAAGTGTAATACAATTCAGAAACCAAAGAAAGGTAAATGCACCTAGAGCGCACTGGAAGAGGCGGAGAAAGAGATTGAGAAGGTGGATGGGTCCAAATCCTGGAAGGCCGTGTCAGCCATAAGTTAAACACATACGTAGTGGGACATGGGAACAGTTTTTCTGAAGATGTGAATGATGTGTTTCACCTTCTGGCTACTATGAACACAAATGGAGTCAGTACAACACTTAGAAGGCTTGTGAAGAGATTTATTCATGGTATGATGGTATTGGTGCCAAATAGAAGCTACAGAAGTAAGGATAAATTGTATTCAGGATATATGCAGAGGTGGCATTGATAATGGGTGGAGCCAGGTTAAGATGGTTAAAGAAAAGAAAGGAATCAAGAAGAAGCACGTTTTTGGTATAGCAACTGAGTAGATTATGGATATCATGCATTTCAGAGATAATTCTTGAGGATGTATGGATTAGGAAAACCTGGAAGCTTGGCATGGGGGCACACACCTGTAGTCTCAGCTACTTGGAAGGCTAGGGTACAAGGATAGCCATTTTAAGGCCAGCCTAGAACAGGACAAGACCCTGTTTCAAAGACAAACAAGCAAACAAACCAACCAAAAAGACTAGGACAGGGAGGAAATAGCAAGTCAGTGATGGTTTTTGACCATGGTAATTATGAAAGGCCTATTAACAGATGCCCGCTATCACGTGTTAGAGAGATGCAGCCTGGAGCCCTGGGAGATGGTGTGGGCTAAACATCGGGACTTAAGATACCTTAGCCTTGAATGATGCTTAGAGCAGTCCACTGGTTGGTGGAAATAAGCCAAGAAGGGAATGTGGCCAGACAGAGAGGTGAGGTGCTCTAACTTTATAGATCTAACAGCAAAGAAGGGGCAGTAGCAAGGGGGAGAAGTAGCATACCCCAAATAAAATGAAAAACAAGGATTTGGTGAAGTGTAAGAGAGAAGGGATGATACCAATGTCTCTTTGTGGATAGGAAGTTATAAGATTATTGCTTTAGGCCCACAAATCAGAAGCACAAACCTAAAAGTTCTTCACTCTCTCTCCCTGCCCTCACCCTACTCTCTCAACAAATTGATACAATCCTTTCAGGTCAAGCCCCAAGCATCCAACCCTTCCAGCCAGGCCCCACCTTGCAGCAACACATGGTCCCAAAATACATGAGGCTTTTGGGTTACACAACAGATCCAAACCATAGCAAAAAAGAACAGAGAAGGAAAGTCAGTTAAAATTCCACGACAACTCTAGTTTTAAAATGCTGATGCTATAGCATTTTTTTTCAAACCTCCTTAAGGCTTCCAAGTGATTTTTATGTAATTGAGATGCTAATAAATGGATATTGGGAGCAGTGTGTCGGTCTCTGTGCATTTTATATAATAATGAATGCAATTTCCCATGTTATAAATTTTAAATAAAATTTTAATGCTTGCACATGCATTTTTAAACTTACTTTTAAATGTTTCCAAATCTGTATTTTTTCTTCTTTTTTTAGTAGTTCCTGCTTTCTTCATTTTTCTTCTTGGAGAACAGAGTGAAATAGACAATTTGCATTCTCGACCTAATATTTCCTTACCCTATGAGTTTATGCACAGGAAAATTAAAAAGTCCATCAAACAGCCAACTTAGAAATTTCACTTAACCAGTTTGCCTGTAGTGGGCAGACCACTGGAGAGGGAGCCCCTGCCACTCAGAGCTACATTTTTATAGTGTTAAAGGGGAAAAATAAAATGTCATGAATTCACCATTTTCAGGTTAGGTTTCATAACAATGATCGTTCAAAATATTAAATATGATTTTTAAAATAAGGTATTTTTAAAAAAATAGCATTGACGAAGTGCAGTACAATGAAGTTGAAATTCTCCAAGTGTAAAAAGCTAAGTGTATTTTCTGTACACAGAAGATCATAATTCATATCAGTTGACATGAAGGCCATTTTTGATCTGCTGATTGAATTGTGCTGTGTAAAAAAAAAACATCATCTTGATAGGCGTTAAAAAAACTAAGTAAAATATACACCATACAAAGAAGCCTCTCTGATTTTGAATTTTTTTATGTATCTTAGAATATGTCTTTTACTTACATATTTTTAGCACACAGGAACAATTTCTAATCAAACTGAAAGGCAGTATGTTCTTTTAAATATAATGAAGTTTGGATTTTTTTTTAAAAGGCCATTCTGAGAACTTTCAAAATAAAGGAATAAAATAGGTTTAAAAATGATTATTTGGGACAGTAGAAATATATCTTTAATCAATATGCATTCCTCCTCTAGGGAAATAGTATTTCTGAGAAATGATACAGATCTTGGTTGCATGTTCTGTATATGTGTGTGCCCTTTTTGGCCACTTGAAGTTTTTAACCCTCAGGTTTCTATGACAACTTTTTATTACAATGGATGGAGTGATTTCTGTCACTCACAACTTACCTCCAATTATATTTTGACATCATATTCCATAAAACTTATTCCCAAGTGTGGGAGCCAAAAGCTTCATGAGCTTCAACTACACTATAAGTAGATCCTTTCTTGTTCTGATCTTGTACATTTCCTGAAGGTTTTGCTTAGGAAATAATTTATGAAAAAGTCTTATGTTTTTCTTTATTTAAGTTTTTTTTTTTTTTTTTTTAAAAAAAGCAGTGTTGTAGATATAGAGGTGATCCCAGCTTAGAGAAAGCCAAGCAGCATAGGGAACTGGATTGAGAGCCCACTCCATGAGTCTTTGTCCTGAAGCAGTTTTGTTCCCAATTCACGGAGCCATCGATGGTGTGGTTTGAAGGTCAGAATGGCGGGCCTCCTGTGGCATCTCAAGAGAAGAATGAAGAACCAGAGAAGCACGGAGAGAAGAATAAAGAACTAGATAGAAGCTTAGTGTGGAAGAGAGCACACAGAAGGATCCAGACAAAACCAAGGTGGATTGAGCACCTGCAGTGGCTCTCTCCTGTTCTGCAGTCACACTTCTATGCATAGGCATCACCAGTCCATTTTACTGATGAACAAACAAAAGCTCAGAAAATTTATAGAACCTGATCCAAGGGTGTCTTGTGTAAAGGCATTCCTGAGGCCTGAAGTCTCCTAACATTTAAGGCACCAAAAGGATTTGGAAATAAATATCGTAAGTAAAATCAGTCCTATTTGAGGTTGCTATCGCCTGCCTCTTTTTCTAGTCTCCAGTAAAAATATTTATACAACCATGACTGACTCAAATAAATCATAGAGGTTTCTATTTGGAAAGGACATTTATTTACATGGAAAACTGAAATGCAAACAGGTTAAATGTGGCACCTGTGCTATCTAGCCTCTTTGTACCTCAGTTTCCTATAACAATAGGTGCCACTCGTTGCAAAGCTCCTAGTACTAGCAAAGCTGAGAGTCAGTCTCCTCGGCTGGGATCCTTTAATGTCATCTTCTCTATTTTATTAACTTATAAATAGTACACATCAAATATCAGAATGTAGGTATCTGTTTGGTAGTCTGATACTATTTCCTTTGGCTATGTATCGAGAAGTGAAAGAGCTGGATAAAATGGTAAATCTATTATGAGTTTCTCGAGGAGACCTCCACATTGTTTTCCATATAGGCTATGCTAATGTGCATTTCTATCACCATTGTAGGAGAGTTCCTTTTCTCCACATCCTTGCTGTATTTGGTTTTTGTTGTTGTTGTTGTTTTGTCTTTAATCATAGCCACTCTAGGGACAATCCTGATGCCCACCTGTAAGTGAATGGATAAATAAAATGTGGTAGATGTACCCCCTTAGAATATTATTCAGCTGTAAAAAAAAAAATCCTGTCATGTACAGCAAATGGATGGAACCAGAGAACGTTTTGTAAAGTGCAAAAAGACAAATTCTGCGTGTTCTCTCTCATATGTTGAATTTCAAAAGTTTGATTGGAATGTATAGTAGTGATTACTAAAGATTGGGAATGGTTGGGAAGAGAGGTGGGACAGTAAGAGGTTTGATAATGGATGCTGAAATGCAATTGGATAGAGATAAGAAGGTTCTGGAGTCTTATTGCTCAATGGGATGACTGTAATTAACTAGAGTGTAAATAAGAGAGATGTGCTCAAAAGCTCCATATCTTAACTAATAATAAAAGATGAGAATGTTAATTACCCAGATTTGATCAGTACATGTTGTATATATGTATGAAAATATCACAATAAGTCCCATTAATATCTGCATTTATCCTGTATTAATCAAAAGTTTGTTTTTAAACATTGAGAAGAAAAAATTTCTAATAACCAGTATTTGAATGGGGTGGTCATTTTGAAGAGACTGGGTATAGTCCAACAGAACTGCCTTACGTGCTATGTGTTCATCCTTTAGGATACTGTAGCAGATACAACAGGGATAATGAAAATTAATTTTCTTATGGTTGTGGAACCTGGAAGTCCAAATTATGATACCCTTGAAAGTGATTTGTGGAGGCCTGTCTTTTTGGCTTGACTGTTGCAGCCTTCTGGCTGGGTCCTCACGTAGAATCTCCTCTGTGCTCAGGGACTCCCATTTTCTCTTTCTGTTCTTAGAAAGACATTAGATCTATTGGATTACGGTCTCTCCCTGTCACATCCGTTGGCCTTAAAGTCCTTGCTTCCAAATAGAGTCACTGGCAGTGATTAGTGTTCCAGTATCTTTGAAGGGACAGAACTGAATCCATAACCCATGAATAAAGAGAATATTGAAGTGTTGGTCCCTCATAAACTCAGATCAGTACCTACCCTAATCTGATAGATCACAAGTTGCTGCCAGATGTAAGCATCTACGTTATTCACATTAGACTTGTAAAATGACTTTGGGGCTGTGTTTAGATTAGAGATGTGTAATATGGACATTTATTCCAATTCTCAATTCTTCTGGGCCAAATCGAAGCAAGTGACAAGGTCACTCATGAACATGATATCACCCTTTGCCTGGACCTTGAAGCCAGCCCTTCAGTTGTGTGACTGAACATTTTTGTCTTGCTCCAAAGGAACTACATCAAAAACTATGGTTGCTCAGTTAAACTACTCTAATGTGGCGAAGAGAGCAAAGATTTAGTATTTAAAGGAGGAGCAAAATCAGAAAGATTAAACTAGTCTATAGATGTATATGCCCTTCCATAAATACTCTCATTTAATTCTAGCAAATATTTTGTGGAGCAACACCCCTATCTTTATAAGTGAGAAGATTGAAGCTCTGATTTTACGTAGTTCATACAAATTTATATATGAATTGTAAATCTCTGCTGTAAACTTGGATTCATTACTTTGAAGCATATATTCTTTTCACTCATCTGTTTTAGATCCCCAATGTAGAATAATGAATTGCAGCTTTCTTATTTTGTAGATTTTTTTTTGTCAGTAAGGATATTTCATGCAAGGGTGTTGGCTGTCTCTTCATGAACTTTTAGGCATCTAAAAATGTGAAATTTTGTGTATGTGCTGATTATAACTCATCCACTAGTATTTATAAAGAACCTTCTTTTTATAAGGGAGTGTACCAGGCACGATAGTAAAATCAAGATGAATACTCCATGCTATGTTACAGTTTAGAAGAGAGAAAATGTTAAGTACTATAACGAAATGTAGTAAGGTACAAGGGCCATTAAAAGAATAATTACCTGATCCTTCGGCAGTTAAAGAAAAGGAGGCTTTTAGGAAGGGACTTGAATAGCGGCACATCTCTTGTCATTTTGATTCTCGGACACATCATCCAGTCTCTCAACACTGTTTCAGCAAGGCAGCGAATGCAGGGAATATTCAAATTAGGCGCAAAATGGACAAAAAAATTGATCAGGAAATTTTACTGGAAGACCTCAAGGACATGGTATCATTCAGAGTCATTTAATAACGTAAAAGTTTTTAAATGTCTACGAAGTGGGTAGGAGTTGCTTGTTTTGAGGCACTTTTTAAATATGAATATCATTCATCTTTTAGATTCAAAGTTCAAATGAAATGTGAAATCTTATTCAAGGATAAATATATGGCAAAACATTTTATCTAATTCCTTGTGATCCTTGGGGAAAGATTATGGTCATCTGTTTGAATACAGAGATTTAACTCAGATCTACCACAACAGAAGTGTTTATTCAAAAAGCCTGTGGAATTGCCCTTTTAGTTAAATAAAGCAGTCTATCAAAAAACCGCTACACCTGTCTCACCTCCCTCCCTCGAATCAGGAGATATTATGAGGCCTAATTTCTTGATCAACTTTCTCTTGTTTTTCTCTTGTGGTAGGACATAGGCCTATCTGAAATCAAGTGAGAATTCCAATAGTGTACATTAGCTCAGAACACCATCAAGCTGTGATATGTTAGTATTTTGTCATCAGTTACCAGCTGTCTGTCCATAGCACTGCTGAGTTACCCGAAAATTAATGAGACGGTTAACGCTCTTTCAATACTTAAGAAAGCATCAGTGTTGGGAAGGGTATAATAATCATGTAGATTTTTATGCCTTATTTTTTCTTTCTGCTAAATCTCTCCATATCTATGGCGAATAATGCCATGACATTTTAATTTTGCTCAGGTAGAGTTCCTACATGAATATATGCACAATCAGTCTTCTATTGTTAGATACGTAGTTTTTCTAATTTTTGCTGCAAGAAGTAATTTTACAATGAACATACTTGCTGTTAAGCTGTTACACTCATTCTTTCATTAGCAAAAATTATTTCTTGTATTTCTTACAAACAGAATTTTATTTATATGCACGGGTATTAAGTTATTTAATGTTAACAGTGTATTCTATTGAGAAACGTGAATGCTTCTGGCCTGTTCATTGTTTTATTTAAATATATTATCCATGTGGGAAAAGGAACACCATGTGTTTACACTTTGCTGTTTTCTACATTGACAACTACTAGAACACTCCGGCTAAGATATACAACTTCTGTCCTCTCAGAAAGGTTTGTTGTTTATTCAGTCCTTAGCCCCCATCTTCAGAGATAATCACTTGTGTGATACTCTTTTCTCCCTAGTACTAGGGATTGAACCCAGGGCCTTATATCCTGCGCTGCCTTCCCAGACATTCATTGTATTATTGCGACTTTGGCCAGGCTGTGCTCACCCTCCTGCTTCAAACTCCCAAATATGGGATGATAGGTGTGCACCTACCCCTGTTTCACTTTGTTTTTTGTTTTACGTTCCATGAGATAGTTGTGATTTGGGTATCTCATATCAGAGAGACCATTCGATGTTTCACCTTCTGCTTCTGACTTACTTCACTAAGCATGATCTCAAGTTTCTTCCATATGCTGGCAAAAGCCTCCATGCTGTTGGACTTTATAGATGCATAGTATTCCATTGTGTATAAATACCACAGTTTGTGTATCCATTGGTCTGTTGATGGTGTATTTTGGTGACTTACGTATTTTAGCTATTGTTAGTTATGCTGCTGTGAACATGGGTATACATGTACCTCTGTTATGTGTTGTTTTGACCTCTTACGGAAATATTCCCAGGAGGGGCGTCGCTGGATCGAAGGGGATATTTATTTCCAGTCTTTTGAGAAACCTCCATACTGCTTTCCAGAGTGGTTGTACAATTTGAATTTATATTCCCACCAGCAGTGCAGGATTGACTTGTTGATATAGGCCATTCTCTCTGGAATGAGATGGTATCTTAGCGTTGTTTTGATTTGCATTTCTCTTATGGCTAGGGGTGTTGAACATCTTTTCATGTATCTATTGGCCATTTGAACTTCTTTGTTATGCCAGTTCTTGAACTTCGTAGAAGTAGAATCATACAGTGTATATAAAGTCTTTCAGATTTTCGTGTCTTTCATTCAGTGAGTTTTTGAATTTCACCTACATGGTTTTGTATATTAGTGTAAGTATTTTATTGTTGATCTGTATCCTCTTATTATAGATGTCGTAATTAATTGGCCTATTCTCTCTTAATATACATTTTCTAGTTATTATGAAGATAGCTGCTTGGCACGTTCTAGTCTAAGTGTTTATGAACATGCCTGAATTCATTTCTCTTGGGTACTCAGAGTAGAATTGCTGGGTCCTAGAGTGTTTTTCTTAATTTTATCAGAAACTGCCAAGTGTTTTCCAAATGTCCAACATTTTATATTCCACTTGCCAACTCTAAGTATTCTGGTCATTCCATGTTCCAGCTTTTGCTTGGTAATGCCAATTATTTTTATTTGTTTTGTTTTGCATCCTGGTAAGGACATTGTGATAATTCATTCATTTTTCTTTCAATTTTGAAAAAAATCTGTATGTTTAAAATAAGGCTAAGGAGTCGCATTTAAGAACACTTTGATCTTATGCAATGAAAGAAAATAGTCATAATGTAGCCTAGACTTAGCCTTGCTTTTTAAATATGTTTAAAAGCCAAACAAAAAAGTATTAAAAAAATTTTGTCTGTCCAGTTCCAACAGATAATTTATTTTTCTTCTATTTATTTAAAACAAGACTAGTCATTCAACTCTCAGGCTTGAGGTTAGGCTTTTAAATATGTGTCTTATTTTAAGTTGCAGATTTTACTACTCAGCCTTTCCAGGAGTGGCACAGTTTAGGTAGCGGCAGTCAGCATTTCTGCTTCTCCAGATTCTGTATGCATCCCAAGTTTTATTGCTTTCATCTCTGCTTTAGAGTTGGATGGTCATCATCTATCTGCTATTTAGTCAGAACTGGGCCATTGGGAAACCTGGTTCCTTTAAAGAAGACAGACATTGTTCTGCCTTATGGGACTGCCTAACGCTCCAGTGCCAGATGAGGAGGCAATTCGTCTTCATGATATTTATGGCAACTTCACGGGGTGTGTCATTTTCACAGTCTGATACAGGCCTCGTTTCCTCCTCTCTCGATCCCAGGGAGATGGGTCCAAAAACCTCTAAATAGCACAGTGAAAAATTAGGCATGACTAAGCCACAGTACTCCGGGGAATAGTTCTGTGGGACTTTTCTCTTGTCCTTTAGCCTAGTTATTAGGGGCAGAGCTCCCCCGTCTTTTCTTTTGCAGCCAAGATCTGACTCTGAACCTACATCAGTTGCAATGAGGAAGCCTAGAGTTTATTTTGGACGTCATGATAGATTAGAAAATAAGCACACAAAGGGCTTCTTTCTTGCTGTTGGCAAGGGGTTTTGTTTTGTTTTGACTCTCAACACTGCTTTCCTGCAGTTTAGAGAGAGTTCTGAACTACTCTCCTGTAGTTCAGACAGTTCTGATGGAGTCTGATGTTAAACACAGCCGGGAATAGTGCCACACCTGGTAAATGCCCCGATAAAGACATTTTGGTGATAATATTACCTTGCATGGGTTGAAACGTAGTTCTGTGACAGAACCAATGGGAAGAGCTCTAGATCTGCTAAACGTAAAGAATGCAGGTTCTCTCCACAGACCAAAGAGCTGTGCCTGTCCCGACATAATTTCTAGAAGCTGGAAAAAGAAAAATTGATCAGGAACAAAACAGAGAAAACAAACTTGGATTATTTGCATCACTGTTAATTTTCATTGTTTACAAATCATGATAGTGCATGCGATTTTGTTTGTCTATTGGATAATTTGTCATGTGGAATTTAACTTATTTAAGTTCTCCATTCTTCTCTTTCTTCATGAACATGAGTAGTAATGATTTTTAAGGATCCTCTAATTTCAAGGATCACTGAGAGGCTACATAGTATGGTTTCTAAGAGAACAGCTCAAAAGCTGGACTGGTGGCTTCAAATTCCTACCAGATACATAACATCTGAGCAAGTTACTCACTGTCTTTGTACATTATGTAAAATGGTGGCAATTATACCACCCCCTCGCAGAGTTGTACTCACAGTTCAATCAAAAAGAAAGCACTTCTGATTTCTCTTGGCACAGTAGAATTCCTCTGATGAGCTTACTGAGATATCCCTGCCCTATTTGTGCTTGCTTGTTCTTAGACACGTCTTCCAACATCTTTACTAGAAGAAGAAGAAAGGCAAATTAGTATTGACTTTCTACTTAATGCTTTTAATGTCATTGAAACAAATTTCTAAATAAAATTTTTGTGCAATATCTATTTGAAAAAGTAAAACCAGTAAAAAAAAACAGAAGTAGCTTCATAAATTAACTTCATTTGTTTACCAAATTATAATCATTCTGTATACGTCAGTTTGATTCCTGATCTTTTACCATTCATCATCAACTTTTCTTATTATTATTATCTAGAAATAATTGATTCATCTCACTAGTTATCTGTCATTTTGAATAGATCTTTTTGAGTTATTTATCTTTTCCAGATTGGTAGGTATGGTAATTTGTGATTTTTCAGTGCTTTAAATAATGGTGCAATAAATAACTATGTTCAGACTTAAGTTTATAGGTTTTATTATTTGTTTGAATAGATGCCTAAAGGTAAAATTACTAGGTCTGAGGACATGAATATTCTAAAGCCTGTTATTAAGAGTCATGTATCAGAATATTTCTTTGTATTCCACCAAAACAAATTATGAACAATTTTCTAATCTGTGCCAATTTGTAAGCAACATATGATACTACTTCTCTTTTTATCTGTGTTTCATTATAGAGTACCTAAGTGGTTTATCATGAATTTGCTTACTAAAGGGATTTGTTCTTTTTGAAAATATATATTCATATCTTTAACCTGAGTGAAGTCTTAGTGTTTGGGGAGTTTGTTTGCTTTGATGGTTGATTCTATTTGTTCACTAATTTTTTGTGAGTTATATTTTAGAAGAACAGAACCTTAGACCTATATGTGAACATTCACTAAGAGTATTTACCCCAACTTATTTTCTTCTTAGTTATGATGCTTTAACATACAGAAATAAATCAAAGCATGCTGTTAAATTTATACTTCCTTTCATTGTCATTTTTTCTGTAGTTTCCAACCTTAGCAATTATTCATTCTGTAGAAGTTTGGTAAGAATCAGTTCCATTGTCCTTAGATATTTCTAGGAGTTTGCATATGCATATACATACATATATTTACATATAATTTAATGCCTTTATATGAACTTAAATGCTTATGAAGAAAAGCAAAAAGGAAAGATCTTGGTATTTCCGTAGTCTTTCTTCACCAAGTCATTGATGTAGACAGGCTGGACTCAAACCTAAGCCTTTCCATGCCAGAATTTGGTTGGGAAAGCATATCATTCACTGTGGTTTGGTAAAATTCACAAGTTTTGCATTTATTCTTATGAGAGTCAAAATCAAGATTTTTAAATAAGCACTGCATGTATGGGTCATCGTCTAGTCACAATAAGTAGAACCCTTGTCTTGTAAGAGGTTATTGGCCTAACGGAAAATTGGAGTACTCAGCTGTCAAAACCTCAGATGCGAGATCCCTGGCCAATGGCTTCCCCTTCTGTGCCCTCAAGTTCCTCACCTGTGCTTTCTGAAGAGCTTTGCACCTCTGGATTTTGTGTACAAAAACACACACGTACATACAGAGATAATTGCAAATAAGAAACAGCCACTGCTGTCCACATTGTTTTGCTGCCTGTTTCCAATCTGCAACATCATAAACTCGGCTCTTGCTTACTTGGAGGCCTGAGAGGCAAAAGCTGATGACAGGAATGAAGAAGCATTATAAGAGCCAATCCAAACCACTTAGTTCATGGTCACCTTCACTTTTAGACAAACCACCCTAGCAATTAAATGATCATAGAAAATTAGCCACGAGGAATGACGTTATTGATTACCCATCTATATATATGACTTCTTAAAAGGTTTTTTTGGTCTTTTAAAGCTTCAAAAAGCTACTTAACCTCTCCTGTTGTTTGTGAAAACCTGTAATCTCTTGTAATGCTTAGTTCAAAATGTGTTTTAAAATTCACAATTCCTCCTGATTCAAAGTGTAATACAGTACATGAACTAAATATCGTGTAATATTCTCTATGGACTTTGGTGGAGCACCCTTAACTAAGTATATTAATATTCTTGCAGCAGGGGGCTGGAGGAATGGCTCAGCAGATAAAAGCTCTTGCCTAACAAGCAAGTGCTAAATACCTGAGTTCCATTCCCCAGCACCATATAAATTGGGAATGGTGGCACACGCCTTTAATGCCAGCATTCGGGAAGCTGAGGCAGAAGGATTGTTCTGAGTCCAAGGCCAGCCTGGGCTACAAAGCGAGACCCTGTCTCAAAAGTGTGTGGGTGTGTGTGTGTGTGTGTGTGTGTGTGTGTATGTCCGTGTATTCTTGCAGCAGAATGTAAATAATTATTCACAATAACTTAGGTAAATAATAACGATAAGTAACCCTACTTTGGGACAGGTTTTGTCAACAATTGAATTAAGAGAATTTACGAAGTATATAGGGATTATGGGCCTGAGTAACCCTTTCTAATTTACCATATAAGATTTTACCTTCTCAAAGCCAAGTTTGCATTGTAGCCTCTCAGCCAAAACCAAGCATAGTGGTTCATAGCTAAGACTCAGTAGGCCCTACACTCCAGTTAGCATCATAGGCCCCTGTCTTGTTTCTCACCCAGGTGGACAACCTTCAGTTCCTTCCCTAAAGCAGTGTTACCTCTCCCCACAAACCCAATCACAGGAGCCCTGGCCACCCTGCTCCTCCTCAGACATATCCCAGACTTGGTTACTTCTGACACATTTATCTCGTGCTCTTGGTCTGTGGCAGCTCATATGGCCTCTTTCTCCTTGTCTCTAGTCTGATATTCTCCACTATTAATTGTAACCACCTTCTAAGCTCCTGACCAGGAAGTTCTTCTAGATTTACTAGTTTAGGATGGCTTTCTCTCTTTCGTTCTCCTTCCATATTTCATGTTTTATGAGCATATGTGCCTATCAAAGACTGCCTAGGTTAGAGTGCCTTCTAAATGTGCATTGTCTACTAAATTATGGCCCCCTAGAGTAGTAGTGTACATGATCTGTTTTTGATATGTTTGAATGGGACCCAAGTTACTTCATGTCAGCATATCCCTGATAATTTAAGTTCTTCTCTTTTATTTCCTTGACTATGAGAAAATTGACTGAAACTTCTGCTCTTGAAACAAGAAGTTAGTCCAGTACTCTGGAATCAGAAATTGAAACCGAATTGTGGCCTTAACATCCATCCACATAGTACTACCTTCTTATTACCTCATTTCTTCTCTCTTATGCAATCCTGTTTGAGTTTAAATCATTAACAGAAGATGATGATTATGGTATATGATTCTTTTTGTTAACATTTATATATGAGTTTCCTTGGGATACCACAACCTGAATCAGGCATGCCTTTAGTAACATGAAAGTATAGACAACAGCCACAACTGGTACAAAAACAGCCAAATGCTAACAGATTAGTATGTACAGAATTAAACTTATGCTCCTTCACAAGCGGTGTCCACAAAGATACAACTATTCACAGGATACACATACATATCCTGTGATACTTGTTTTGGATTATTTTTTCTTAAAAATATGGGTACTCACTATGTTTTCTGAAATAGCCCCAACCTCCTGTGATCGTGTGATGCCCTTTCTCAGCCTTTCCCAAGTAGCTGTCACTACAGGTGTGTGCTTTTGTATCCGTCTTTGTGTTGTGGGTTCCTAATGGCCAAATGAGTTAATAGGCCACATCTTCTATGTGGGATATCCATTGCAGGAGTGTCACTATCAATTCTGTATTTAGATGTCTCTGATTGGAAAGAGCCTACTTGTAGCTCATACTTTAGTCCCATTGAAGATGCCTCATGCTTTTCTCTTTGGTTTCTAGTAATGATGTGTTAATAAACAGTGATTAATGTAGCTAATATTCGATGATCTCATGCTGGAGCTGTTTAATCACTTTCTACAAATTATCTCATTGACTCCTCAAGACAACCCTAAAAGGAAGTGTTATTGTTTTACTTACTCGTGAGAGGCAGAATGCCTGTGATACAGCTCATGGCGGAGAGAGTAGGACAGGCATGTCAACTCACACTGATGCCAGAGCCGATCTCTGATAACGTTTTCTCTAGTTACTGTTTTTGAAGTTCTCAGTGTCTTTGTAGGATGATTGAAACTGTAGTATGTCCTATGTGCACGAGAGGACTTTTTTCTGTTGTATCTTTGCAGACAGCACTTGTGAATGAGCCTAAGTTTAATTCTGTACCTGTTGTACTTCTACTAAGCAGCATTGACATATGAGCAGAGTACTAGGTAAGGTTCTGAGAGAGGCAGAATTAGTAGAAATTATATCTAAAGGGGATTTATTTGGAGTGCTTACACGTCCAAGGAGAGAGATAATCCAGAATGGCCACATGCATGTGTGAGAGCTGGAGGGCCTGTTGGCTGCTCAGATTTGAGCCAGAAGATCACCAGTCTGTGACCGCGGGACAGCCAGTGTGAACCTGCCACAGATCATTGTCCAAAAGCCATGGTGAAAACCAGCGACGGGAGCAAATCTGAGATAGAGACAGCAGCAAGTTGATGTCTGAACACTAGAACTTGCCCAGGAAAAGCTGTAACCATCTTTCTTCTTCCTTTAGTTTAAGCTGCCAGTTGGGCTGTCCACACCCAGGATTCCTGTCACACAAGTCAGTCACACACATCTGAAAACTCAACCCTGGGCATTTTCTAATCTCAGCAAGTTGACAGAATACTTCCAACTGTGTTAGGCAGGTTGCCAGGACAAGGATATACCGCAAGAAATGGCTGAGTGCTACCATACCTCTTAAGAGAAAAAATGTACAACTCCGAGTAACACCCATCTGTCACCAGTGGACAGCAAGACTAGTCCTGTTGTTTAAGTCAGAGCTGAAGAATTGGCCCTCTGTTTGGAATGTATGCATATTGCATATAAATCACTCCAAATCAATTTTCTGTAATAAAATGCACTGAATGGGATAATAGCACACGATGTGAGCATTCCTTATGGCTTTTAATTAGTTTCATGGATATAGTAAATCAAGTGGTCATTTCATAGTAAGAAATCTGCACACTGATGTGTTATACATTGGTTCTTTGTTGTAGATACTGGAAAATACCAGTATTTTGACCAGCAAACAAATAGTCAATCCAACAGTTGTGTTCGGTTCAGAATCCAACAGGTATGATCCAGCCCAGTATCAAGATGATCTAAAGATGCTACCAAATGACTTTTCCCTTCTCAAAATTATGTTCCTTTTAGACATGTACCAGGAATAGCTAGCTCTCTGGCCAGGCTTTCTGGCTACATCAGAAATTTCTATAGTAACATTAAAAAATGATAATGTTCAAGATTTTGTGTTTATAGTGAACAAATTAAAGTTGTTCCAATTTTTTTTCAAATAGTATTTTCTAACTTGTCAAGAAAATATGAGTGCCTTCAATGCTAGTTTCATTTGGTAATTCTAAGTAAATTCCCTATAAGATCTCAGCTTCTACCCTGACTAATGCTTGACTGATAATATAGCTGGGTATAGAACCATCAAGGAATAAATGTGCCAAATTTAAATAAGGAATAGGGAAAATAGGAGCTAATGATCATTTCAGAGTACAGTTCTCTCTGGGAGATAAATGAAGGTTTAGTATATCTTCCATACCCCATAGGTACCTTTTTCAATTTATTTTGGAGGGAAAAAAGTGGACACAAAATTTCTTTTGAAATTTTAAATGTGTTGCTCTTTTGTAGCCTAAATTCTAGTACTGCCATTAAGAAATCCAAAAAGAATATTATTCCTGATCTTTTTTTTTTTGGCTTTATTTCTTCCCTCTTTTACAGTTTGTAAGATCTTTACATCCCCAGAGTTCTGCAATTTCCTATATTTTCTTAATATCTCTGTGCTGTTTCTTTTCATCTACTCATTGTACTTTGAATCACTGGGATCCTTTGGTAATGAAATTCATTTCTTTCAGATTTCCCTCCACCCAGCTCCATGTTGGCTTTTTTATATATAACTATACATAACTTCTTCTGACACTTCGTTATTCAGATGTTCCTGATCTTCGTGACAGATATGGAGAGTTATCTCATATACATTGCACTGTCCTTCTAGTTGACTTTTGATGACTACGGAGGCTATTAATAACAGCTAAGCCTGTGTTTCCAGGGCTCTTTTGCAGATAGTGTTCTGGACGCAGTTTAGATTTGGCTGTACTGCTTGTCTGTTGGCAAGCGCAGCCACGAAGGCCTTCCCCTGGGACAGCATTAGCAGGCATCCCAGGGCTCAGACACCAGCTCTGTGAGGGGCAAGAGGCAGGCCAACTGCCATCTGTTTTGCTCCTATGGATTGTGGCAGGCAGGCCCAGCTTAGCAGCCAGCAGTTGGAGCTGTGACTCCCTGCTCTGGGCAGCAATAACATGCTTCCTGAGCTGGCAGTGCTGGTGGCAGTTTACCACCTCAGAAGGCAGTCTCTCGGTGTCAGAACCCCTTGCTGGGTTAGTCTTGTACTGTTCAGGATTTATACTGAAAGCTCAACCCCATGTCTGTTTAGTCCTTTCATTTAATGTAGTGTGAGACATAATTTCTGCTAAAAATAAGTAACAGGATTTTTCCTCTGTGATGGACCAGCAATATATAAACTCTTGGATTGATTCCTCCAAGAAAATTGCTTTTTTTCTGTCTCCCAAATCTCCTTTTGGAAGAAGATTTTCTTAACTTTGGTCTCCTTTTTTTTTTTTAAACTTTAGTGTCTAGCTTGACAGTTTAGGATTTCAGTTTAAATACGCATACACGCATAATATTTAAGTATACTCTTTTCCCTAAATGTTTTCATCTTACACATTTTATTTTTGTTTTTTGAATAGGCCACCTTCCATTTTCTGAAAGTGTTAATGACAGGCATTTACATTTTTTCTTTTCCCAGCCTGGCCCCAGTTTTCTCCAAGTTGTTTTCTACTCAGGCCTCTCACTTTCATGCTAGAGACTGAACTCGGGGATTCTTGGTCACCTACTCATATTTAAGAGCCGGTTCTTAAAAGCCTTTGGAAGCCTTGAGGTTGTGGCTTGGTGTTATTATCTGTAGGCTCTGCTGTGAGGCGGTCCTGCTGTGTGTTTCATGGGAACCCCGGATGACAACATCTTTATGACTCTTTTTTGGTCCATGTTAGCTTTCCCAGGAAAGGCTTTTCTAATGTTTTACCTATAAAACACACGGACTGGCAACCAGGGTCTGAGAGCTCATCCCCAAAAAGAGGAATGGGGAATCTAACTATATATAAATGAATGTTCTCTTTGAGGTAAGAATAAAAGCAGCAATGATTTTCAGTACATTGCTCCTGCCCTAAACTGTGTCTGGCAGATAAAGGGTTGGAAAAGACCTAACAGAGCAGAGAAAGGACCTGGGACCCTGCTGAACAGACTGCCAGGCATTTCCTTCTATTTTAGCTCCATCTTCGCCCCTGTTTCCAGAAGGACCCAAAGCCCGAAACGCCTTAGCTTCTGATTTTGAAGGTTGCTGCCTGTACATTCAGTTGCTCTGCCAGCTTGGATTTCGGCTTTCTTGGACCTGCATTGATTGCTACATACCTACCCATTCTCCTCTAGCCTGCAGAGTTTTGGTGGTGTGGTATTTATTATTTTACATTTTTGTATATCTTTGTGGGTTTGTGTCTTTAAAACACAATCTCTTTGTTATCACTCATGCCACGTATTGTGTTCAGTTTTTCTGCAGGAGTTGCAGACAAATGTCTGTTCACCCCAGATAGTGCACACCCAGTAGACCCAAAGTTAATGATTACACCAAAGTTCAACTTGGTGAAGCAGTGGGTTTATTGGGATTATTTTCAGGAGCATGGACGAGAGGCTACTGACAGGAATCGGTGTGACTTGAAGGCAGTCACATCACCAAACAGCTACCGCGGCATAGTCAGGTTTAAGAGATACCGGATGTAAAGTTGTAAGAAGACAATAATCTCAGCCTGGAATTAGTTAACTTCTCTATGAATTGTGACTGAGTAAAAGACCACGCTATTGGCTGTTTCCCACATCTTTACTTGATAAGTTATTAAACTTAATTGTGTGGTGTATATTGTTAAACTGTGTGTTATTAAGCTTAGTTGTCCATCATCTGTGTGTATATTTGTCTAAGCTTAAAATAGAGTGCAGAATAGCTAAAAGAAAGAAGCACTGGGTGTCCTAAAATATCCTTTGGTATCTTTCTGGCACTGCTGGTAGGATTTCTTTAAGCTGTGCTAGCACCCAAGTCTTGACCTTCACAGTGATTGAAAATACTTAGGAGAAATCTGCAGCCACTATCTCTGCCTAGTGTAGGGAAAGGGGTGAGTTTCTGATTTTCCTTTATTGTGCTTTATGCAATAAGAGTTTATATTTGCCACCAAGAAGCACACTTCTCTTGGCGTTTACTATTGCCAAGTTGTGGCAAATCAGAAATGATTCGCTCGAGCCCAGTGAACCCTTTCACATCAGCACATTCTTCGTGTTCTCCGTTCCTGGTGCCTACAGCAAAGATTTAATAAGCCCTATTTGCAAAACAGAAAGAAAAAGAGGGGCAGTGGCTCACTGGGAAGCCCTGACAATTGTGCAGACCACTGACTGTGGAATCCAAAGAGAGATTTTTAAGAAGGAGGGCTGAGGAGAGCAAATTTCCCCTAAAACAGAAACCTTTCTATATATGCTATCGGAGCAAGATTAAAATCAAATGATGGAAGTAGGAAAAATTAATAGTGACAGTGCATTTAAGTATATTGTTTGATTCTTATTTGCAAGATTTTAATGTCAAGTAATTAGAAGTTAACAGTTTAGCAGTTTACTGGTTTGAGTAAAATAAAATCAGAAGGGATACCTGATTTACCATTTGACAAAAAATGCACTTTAAAATAGTTATACAGAAATAAAACCAAAGAATACAGAAAGCGACCGTGTAGTTTAACAGTTTAGGAGACTTTACAGTGATGCGTTTACTGTCGAGAGCTCATGAATTTGTGAGAGCAAATTACCTTCTCTGTCAAAATCTGTTCTTCTTTGTGCTTCAGTCCCTGATACCACCTAGGGCGGAACAGACACTAGATAAAATCGCATATTTACATGTTAGTCATTTGAAAACACAGCATAAGAAAGTGTATGCTTTCCCTGACATGTTTTAGCATCTTTAAGAGCAGTCTGGGAAGGCCCAGCTCAGCACCCTTGGCTGCCCATACCGTAGCTCTACACCTTGGATCCTACCAACCTCAGGTCAGAAATATTTGAAAAACATCCACTGCAGTTGTACTGAACATGCACAGTTTTTCCTTGTCACTCCCTAAATAATACAGTATAACCACGAATTATATAGCATTTATACTTATCACCTATTGTAATGAAACATTGAGGATGTCTATAGGTTATGTACATGTACTGTGCCATTTATCTAAGAGACCCAAGAATTTGTGGATTTGGGCATTATCTTAGTTACCTTCCTGTCACTGGGTCAGAGTGACTGACGCCACTCAAAGAAGAAAAGGTTTATTTTGACTCATACCTCCGGCCTGTGGCTGGGTGGCTCCAACGCAGTAATGGCATGGTGGAAAGGTACAGCTGGAGAGAAAAGAAAGCAGGGAGATGTGGGAGGAGCCCAGACAAGACCGCATCCTTCCAGGTCGTGTCCTCGATGACCCACTTGCATCCAGAACTCACCTCCTAACAGCGCAGTCAGGTACTAAAGTCGTCAATGGAAGAATCCGCTGAAGAATACAGTGTCGCCGAGATCCTATCATTTTCCAACACTGGAGACTTTGAGGGTGGATCTCAGATCTAAACCTTCACAGGCACCCAGAAAAGATTCTGGAATTCATCCCCTTCAGACATTGAGAGATGACTATACCTACAAATTGAAGCAAGGTATTGTGGAGCAAGTGCGTGACTCAGAGGTTGGAAACTTGGATTGTAATTCCAATTTATCTATTCACTAGTTGCCTATCCTTTTTAAACTTCTTGGCTGGTAGTTTTAAACTTCTGAGAAGACAAAACCACTTGGTCCAAAATTAAGTTATATATAATGTGAGTGTTACTTTGATAATCTATATGTAAACTCAAACCACACAAAACACTGGAGAAGGGATAAATCTAGTGGAAAATGACAACTCTGAAGTGTGAATTGGCAATCCACAGAGCAAGTAATAAATTCCAGGATAAAACAGCAAAAACATCTAATCTGAATTATTGGTGATTTCTAGATAGCAAAGATTTCTCAGTAATAATTATGGAGACACCCAGCATTTACTATGCACTTAATATGTGCCAGGCCCTGTACCAAAGATCAGTAAGTGCATTACTTTATTTATGATCTCTCTAACAACATAGATGTACGGTTACTGTAATTCCTATTTTCTACATAAAAACATCGAGGCATAAAGAATCTCAGGTGAGATCCTAGAGAAAGGAGATGACACATCATTTGTGGCTGGATATGTTTGCCTCCAAAGCTTTTAACCCCTATGCTAGGATATTTCCAAAACTGGTACCAATTGAGAATTATGTCAAAGAGTAATATTTTTAAAGTAGGTAATGCTTCCTTTCTCTCCTTCATGAACTGTAAGCAAATGGGGCAAGTAGAAGGTTCAGCAAATTGTGTACAAATGTGTTTGTCAGACAGATCTGCCCTGAAGGCAATACCAGCAGAGCTGAGGGGGTCAGGAATTAGTCCAGTTAAAGAAGCCAAGCTTTGAAAACATAGAGATACGGATATGAGCTAATTTGGGAAGACTAAGTTCACATATCTGAGGATTGTATATTAAAAGCAAGCCAGATTTATTTTCTGGATCTCAGGAACCATATTTATACAATGAATAAATGAGTATCGAAATTAAATGACATGAATATCATAGAAAGGATTTGCAGAGCCAGTGCTCCTAAGGGTCTTTTGAAGCTGAAAATACTTAAAAGTCAAATATATTTAGGGAACATCAGCTTGAACTAAACTCTGATTCAGTAGGGTGGGCTTTAGGGAGAAGACAACACCTGAATTAATATTATCCACCAGGATGGCTGTCATTCAGAAGGCGATTAACAAGTCAGGCTGCTCTTACTAGTAGAAGAACCAAGAAAGAAAGTGTTGTGCCTGTGTTCCTGATCTTGGACATGTTCACCTTTTCTGGCTCTTGGCGGCCTTCTCAGTGCAGGTAGGGGAGTTCAGTGTGACTTTTCTAGGGTATAACTGTTATGGGTATTTCTGGGGTTGTGGGGTACCTGTACTTAGCAAGCTTCCTGAGACTCAGCAGTTCGTCCTATGGTTTGCATGCACCAAAACTTAAGTATCGGAAGACAAATGACTGTGTATGCAGGACACTTGGCTTAGAGGTGGGAAGGCTCACCAGAGAATGAAAACTGTTTGTGTGTTTTCAGCCACATTTAGGAAAGGTAGCAGACATCTCAGAAAATCCCCTAATTCCAAGTTATCAAAAGTATTGAGGGAAAAAAAAGCACAATATTCTTGAATTCAAGCAGAGAATAGAAATATCACAGGAACTTCTTGTTCCTCCCTTATTGTGATCGATACATACCACGCTAGGTTTTATTTTATGTTCAGTAAGGCAGGTTGAAGCCTTGAGAGTCTCTGAAGGGGTATCTGACCTTTGTGCTTAACTTTCAATGGCAGGGACAAAGCATTTCATTACAGAGGGAAGCAGTAGAGTTTGTCTTGGAAAAATCCAGGAAAGGCAGTTTTGTTTATTTGCATAATATAATTTTATACATAAAGGCAAAACCCATGTTAAGGCACAGTGAGGATCTTCACAGTTCAGTATTCTTGATTAACCATCTCATAGGAAAGTAGGATTTATAAATAGCATTAATAGCAAATATTATGGATATTTGCTTTACTGAATGCGTGCATATTTTTGAAAAATAGCATTGAATACTTATTTTCCAGGAGGACTGTTCTGATGCCCAGGCATCAGTGGGTGCAGGGAAAGTCACAGAGGTGGTGTTTGAAATGCCACATCAGCAAGTGCTGCCCATCTCATATTGACTCGTGGCTCAGCTGGGCAAAGCTTTGAATTGTTATTGCTTTTAAAAAGAAGAGTTATATTAGAATCATTGTCCTTTGGGAAGCAACTCCAAGTAGAACTTTTTCAGTGTGTCATTGAAATTTAAAATGAAAATATGTTGATTCAAAAACAGAATGGAAGGTAGAAACTGGGAGCTGTTTGCAGCTGTTACTCAGGTCGTTTTCACCAAAATTTATTTAGATTATGTTTGAGGATATGAATATGCCTTGACATAAGGAAATTGGTTCTTTGTACGTATACATTTAAGAAATAGATTAATCTGTAACCTGTCCCACGGCACACAGTGTAACTGGCTGATGAATCCATTGGATCTCCATGGCATACCTGTTCTTCTGAACAAAGTTATGTCCTTTTTGCAAGATGGCTACACTGTTACATGCTAAAAAGTGGTCATGAGAATTCTTTTTAGAAAAGGAAAACAGCCTTTATGTAAGAGAATTTTTGTTTTAGTTTTAGTTCTATTTGCCCTGTTCCTCACCCCACTCAAGCCCAGTGTATTGTTTTGTTCTTTTGTTTGCCAATTACTTAAGAGCTTGTGCTGTAGGAAAGTTCCAATGGAAAACATTTTTTAAAAGCATTCTTTTTTGAGGAGGGTAGTCTGACATTTCCATTAGCTTTTGCAAAAGAATCTCAGGGGGATTCAAGCACTATGGAAGAACAAATAACTGGTCAGTCAGCTGGCTTTCAGCAACAGACAGTGCAGTGGAGACTCCACTGATTGATTCCAACAGGGGAATTTTAGTGGGTCATTTTTCTGTCATAAACTGAATATTTAGGTATTTTTTTCACATCTAAGAACAGCCATTGAGAGTATTTGATATGGAAACTTTAGGAGTTACTATGTCTAGACAATTCCCTTAAAACAGACCCCCTCATCATTTTCAGCCACACATTAGCACTATCTGCATGGTTTATGAGGGCAATTGATCACAATTTCTTAGAAACATAATCTTTATTACTAAAACAGTAGATTACTTGATGAGATCCTTTAATACAGAAAGGATTTTAGATAAAAACTAAGAAATGTGAATTGAAGTATGGATTTAACCTGCATAATAATTTATTAGTAGGGATTCATTGGTAGTGACCGATGTTGCTCCTTAATGCAAGCTAACAAAAAGGAAGCTGTACAGCCAATACAGAGGGGCTCTGTGTTGTCTTTACAACCTGTCTGCAAATCTCAGTGTATTCTAAAATAGTCTGTTTTGTAAAAATAATTAAATAACACACACTTGTAGGAAATTTGATAAGTTTAAAGAAGTAAACAGTGTTCAGAAGAACAGTATTTTGGCAGGTGCATCTACATATAGTTAAGTAAATACAATTTCATAAATTTGAAACATATCTATGTTGTTTTATAATTTTCTGAGTGGGCCGCTTCTCTGTCATTAAATATTTCAGAGTATTGTAATTGTTGCATGATATTTAGCTATATGAAGCTACTATAAAATGTATTTAACCAATCACTTCTTGTTGGAGATTGAAGTCATTACCCATAATTTATTATAATATTTTACAAATAAAATACTATACGAAAATATTTTACAAATAAAACAAGTATCATGACTTAGCTGTGAAATGAAAGTTTTGCTCATACTCACTGTTTTTATCGACCACCCCTCCACCCCCAGGAATAGTTTCTAGAAATGGTACAACTGGCCTCCTCAAAATATGCATAGTTTCAAAAGTGTTGATCGCTTTTAAGTACATAAATTTGAATAACTTATCAAGTAGAGCTGATTGTGTCTGAGGGAATAGATGAACAAAGCCATTTATAGTGAATAAGTGGTAGGCTAGAGCTAGTTAGCCCAAGAAGTTGAGAGAGAGCCAATGGAAAGTTTCTGTTGTTTTCTTAAAACTTGCTGAGAATGACTAAGAGTAGGTAGGAGCCTGGAAGAGAATCAGTAAGTGAATAGAGTCCTGTTGGTGCATCTGAGAGAGCTTCCTTAATGTAGACCAGCGCAGGCTGGGCTGTGAGGAGAGCTCTAGAAATAGGAAGAGCAGGGACGGTCTCCTCTGGGGTCCCGGAAACGCAAGCAGGTCTGCCCGAGGCTCACACATCTCAAGGTTAGTTAACTTGAGTCTAGGTTCTATAAAAGGGGAAGCCTCATCCCCGTATTCCATCACCTCAGAGAAGAGTGGCTAGGCATTGCAGGCGGTGGCTGCTTAGGATAGAAACTTGTCTCGATGGGTTAGGATATGTTGGAAATTGAAAGGTGAACCCTGCCAGAGTAGAGAAAAACCAGGATCCTGAGGTTTTACCCTTTAGTTTCTAATGGATTTGGAGCATACTGGATCTGCCCTGCCCATGGTTCCTACAGCTGAACGAAAGCCATGTAGCTGCATTTCCTGTTTCTTTTTCACCTTTTCCAAAGCTGCATTCTAGAGAGATGAGAAGAGTTATGTCATTGTAGATGTCCTGCCCAAGCATGCTAGCCCAAATTATCAGCTTTCAAAAATGCGTTCATGTCATTGCTTGGAATAGCCACAAATAATTTCCTAGTCTGTCCCTTTGTCTTTAGAGAAGGTAGGTAAACTGTTCCAGCTCAGCTGCCTGTAATGAGTGGTTATAAAGGGACATTGTTAGTAAATTGTGTTTCTGTCTTCAGATCTAATGAATTTGTGAATGTCATCTCTGTTTTACACTTGCCATTCCTAATATTTTGTCTTGTTTCAAGTGCTTTCCTGCTGTAAAGTTGAAGGATATTTTCTATGATATTTTGAATAAGGCTCAACTATTAACTTGAGTTCTGAAGTCTATTCCCTAGATAAGGATTTGTTTTTCTGCCAGAACTTGAAGAGCATTCCAATGTAAACTACATCCACTGGCTGGAACTCTGACCACCCACCACGGTCTTTGGAAAGCAGGAGATTCAGGGAGTCACTGAGTTCTGAGAAAGGTATAAAAAGCACCACCTCTCTTACCCTTGAATTAGTGGCTCACAAAACACTGAATACAATGTGACCCTTTCCCCAGTGTTCCCATAGCGGATAGAAACACTTAGAGGGAGATCTAATCTTTGGACACTCTTTAGTGGTAACATCACCTGCAGAGTACAGTGGGAGACTCTGTTAGGTATTAGAAAGAGAGTATGAAAATGATAGTATCAAAATAATAGAGTAATATCAGAAGAGTGCTTTTGCTCTTGGGATTTTCTGAGCAAGTGAGAAAATGGCCTTTCAGGGGATAAATGTAGAAAACCTTATGAAATGTGAGTCATCTAACCTTTTGGAAATTGGAACTATGCCACACCACTTGGCTAAGTCCTTTTCTCTGCCCTCTAACTGTCCCTGCTCCCCTTTCTTTTCTTTTTTAGGACTGTTGTATACAGAGTTGGATTCATCATGATCATTGGTTTATGAATTACTCTCATTGTTGAGCCTAACATGGGCCACTTTTTTGTATTTGGTAATACTTAATAAATGTATCTTCTTCTGTTAGTGTGATCTGTTAACTGATTTTGTTCCTATGTCTCCCTTCACCTTTCGTTTCCACTGACAGTGCCAAATAGTGCTGAATGGTGGGGACCAGAGTGTCCCGGATGGAGACAGCAGCTCCTGTACCTGGGGGCAGAGCTCTTTTATGACTTTCTGCTTATTCCGCAGTTACAATTCTCCCCCAGTTATAATTCTCCCCATCTTTAGAAGTTCTTCCTCTTCATGCTGGTGAAACACAAAGCCCTGACAGGATAAGCCTCCGTTACACCTGCAGCATAGTGAATACATGCAAATGGGAAGTCAGCATCAACATGTCCCAGAGGGACTGTGGTAGATTTTATGTCCTCTGGGAAATTTTCAAAGTCTTTGATGGTCTTTCTGCATTTGTCCTCCTGCCCATGTCCCCTAATGCCAGGAACGGATTCCTAGTGGTGCCTAGCTAGGGAAATTTTCCACTGTTTTCTCTAGGGAATATTATGAACAATATAGTAGATCAGTTTGTTTGTTGGAGTGTTTTCTCAGGACCCTTAAGCATAAGACAAGTTGGAACGTGACAGGAAAGGCAAACGTGAGTGCAGTAACATCCTTAGTCTCTCACAGACGTCGCCAGACCCTTCTTAGGATACAATGCTGTGAAGCCTACGGTTAGCAACAGATTCACCATTAATAGGTAAAGAAAGAATGTGTGCACCAAGAAGATAAAAAAGAACGAGGAATAAATAATGCAAGAGTTGCTCTCTTGTTAGGGATAGGTTAGGGGGGCAGGCAAGCAGACATCCCAAACCTGAGGTTTGTTGCACTCTGCAGCAGCCTCTGAAGCTGCCCTGCAATTATTTGGGATTCATCATCAACTCTTGACTTTTTATTGTTCACAGGGGCAGCTCCTGCCAACTGAGATCCTGTTTCTGTTTTGTTAAAACAGTGCCCGGAGCTCAGGCAAAGAAAGGCTATGAGGAGAAGCAAGAAACATTAAAAGGAGAGGAAGAAAATGGATTCTGTCAAATTGTTTGTACAGTTCCTCTTCTCTTTTTTTTCCTCACCTCTTCCTAAAATAATTGGTTTAGGACTATAATAGAATTGCCATCAGAGCTGGTTATCTTAGATACAAGCAAGAAAGTAAAAGTGTACCAAATGAGATCAGGGAAGCCAAATGAAAAGAAATATTGATCACCTCTGAGAGCCAGCCGGAGGCAAAAGAGGGCAAGAGTTTCCTGTCCCGCCACCCACCCTCTCTGATCAATAATGTCTTGATGGATGCTAAGTATTTTCTCCAGTATCAAGTGCACTGTGGGAAAAACATCAGGGTGCAGAACTCCTCACTCTTCTTGCTTTGTTCCTTTTTTGGTATATTTGTTTTTATTTATTTACTTTGAGACAAGGTCTGGCTCTGTAGCCTAGGCTGGTCCTGAACTCACTATGGGGTCCAGACTAGCCTTTCTTTCTTTCTTTTTTTTAAAGAAGGAAATGTCTTTACAGACTCATCACACATTATATGTAAAGCTATAGAGAAGATAGAAATAGCCAGAGAGGAAAACAATCTTACCTAATGTTTTCTATGTATTAATATCATTGAATGAGAATGATGAACTAAATAGATGAAAATTTATGCTTCTTTACAGGAAGCTGACTGATTCCCTGTTTTGGTGGTGTGGTCCCTGTAGTTGATACCTACCTGACTCTTGGCTCTTGTTTGCAAGTTTTCTTTCTTTAGAGTTCACATACTTTCATTCTCTTACAAAATTTCAGTAGTGTTTTTTGTGTTTACCAGTTTAAATGCATGGGAGGCACATGGCTTTTGAGTCAAGCACTGTATAATAAGAACTTGTGAGTACGGTGTGCTTTTGTATTCACTCTTTCTTGCTGAGAGTTTCTCAGCAGTAAGAAGAGGCCCGGGCATCGTACCCCTTAATAGTTCACAGTGTTGGCATAAATTCTTCATGCAGATAGTGTTCCCTTCCAAAGGAAAAGCAGTTACTGAATTTGAGTCAGACAAAATGTCAACTGATGAGGAGCAATTGTCCTGTTCTGTCTTCTGGGAAAGTTCAGTTTCAGAGAGGTTCATGAGATACGTTAGTGTTGCTGGCCTTCCCCCAGTCCTGGAATAGGTATCTGATAGAATTGAAGGCCATGTGTAGAATTGGTGGTCTGGTAGCACAACCTTTAATCACAGTACTTTGGAAGCTGAGGCAGGAGGGTCATGAGTTTGAACCTAGCTTGAGTAATTTGGCTACTTAGTGAGATTCTGCCTTCTGAAAATCAAAAAATAAAGATGGACTGGTGGCATAGCATAAAGGCCCTAGATTCCATCAGTTGTGGCCAGCAAAAATGGATGGGGAATTGGTGTGTGATAATGGTAGTATCTTACATTGGTGAGGAACATCTGAACTGTTGATGGATGGTGTTATAAAATAGTGAGTCAGCGTGTAGAAAGAAGTAAAGGTGGATCCTACCATACTTCTTCACAAAAGGCAAATAGATAAAACATTTAAATGCACAAAAATAAGAAAAACACTTAAAGGGAGGCAGTGTTTTGGAGTAACCAAGTACTTCTTAGTTATGATTGAAAATTCTGAAACTGTGGAAGAGAAGATTGATGGGGGATGGCAATTTTGGGAGAATAACAAAACCATACTGCCAAGATGTCATAGCACAAGCCAGTTGGGGTCAAAAGACAAGTGGCAAAATAAAGAACTCATCTTTCTCATATAGAAAAAGATTTTAAAGACCAGTAATAAGGACCAGCATAATAGAAAAATAGGCAAAAAATAGATGACTCACACAAAAAAATACATATGAACTTTCAAAATATGAGGACTTGACTAATAGTAAAATTGCTGCAGATTAGAAACACACTTAGCTATAATTTTTCATCTCTCAGTTTGGCAAAAATATAGCTGGACTGTACATTGATGTGTATGAGAGAGCATGTATTTCTTAGATTTTTGGTGATAGTTCATGTTGTTACAGGGCCTGTGAAAGACAGAAGGCAATATATATTAAAATTATGAGCTCATTTCCTCTATGACCCGATAGTCCAACCCAGGTCAGGAACTTTGTCCTCCAGCACTACTGGAAATATTATTCAATGTGGCATCGTAGTCAGTTGCAAAAGGTTGGACAGAGCTGCTTGTCCATCGATGGGGGGATGGGAAGAAGACGATTAAATGATTCATCTATATCCTCACGCTGGTATAAATATTACACAGCGATACAAAGAAGGATTTCTCTGTGAAGTTGTACGTCTTTATGAATCTCAAGAGCTCCAAGACATAAAGTTAAGAAAAGAGAACATGTGTAGTCATGGCTACCTTTATATAAGAAAGGGAGAAAATAAGAGTAGTTTTTATTTATTGTTTTCACATAAACTTTTGCAAAAGTATACAAAGGGGAGGGGAGGAAGGAAGGAATGTAGTAGCTGGGCACAGAGGTGGGAATCAGGTACCTTAATCCAGTAGTTTTGAATCATACAAATGTGTTGTCTGTACAGTAAAGTAAGATACAATTTTAAAAGAGCAAGCAGTCAGCAGGCACTGGCAGTATTCATAAACGACTTTAGGGTCTTTGGATGTAAGCCATCATAAAAGAGCCATTCCCATTCAATTAACAGACACCCAGCTGACTGTCTCCTGGTTGCCCCAGTGCATGGCTAGATTCCTCATATGCTCATGATGCTCTTCGCTGCTTATCCATGCCATGTTAATAAAACTCATAAGTTTCTGGTATCCTCTGGAGGCTTCAACAATATATGTTGTATATTAGGTCAAATATATACCTGCCAGATTAAATTGGACACTGTTAGAGTACAGTTTGTGAGAAGTGAAGCCACAGTTAAAAAGTAAAATACTTTGGTAATCTCTGGCCTATGGGAAAATTCAGTAAAACAAGCCAAGCTCCGTGTTTTCAACTCACAACACAGTAAGCTGTGGCTTGAGTAATTGTAGCAGCCAAAACCCATTCACTTCCTATTTGCATCTGATTCATCATTGCTGTAATTTTTAATGTTCTTAAACATTACCTGCTAAAGCTGTTAAAATCCAGCAGGTACCTTCACATACCCAATTAAATGCCCAATTACCAGTTTTAGGCTCTTGACCTACATGTTAAAATGAAATGAACCTCACCCTGCAGCTGTGTTGTTAACGGGTAGCAGATCTCGAGGGAAGTGTCGCTCCCTGTTCTTGCTTGGAAATAGCATCTCCGGGGCCTCAACAGAAGCACATCATTGCTGCTTGTCCATTGGGTCTTATGGGCTGCCTCACAGTGGTGTGTGTTGTGGTTCTGGATATCCTTTCAAGAGGAGGAAAAGGATTGAGGGCAAACAGGAGTTGTTGGATCCTGGGCAGGGACACGGCAATACTTTCCTCTACAGAAAAATAATAGTGCCTTTGTGTTAAGACCAGGAAACAAGACCAGGAAGCTGGGAGTTCTGCTTTTGAATATAAATATATATTTAACAAGATTGCTTCCTAAGCATTTAGTTTGAACATAGAGGAGTAACCAGGATTCTTGGCATAGATATGAGTTGTCTTAAGCTTTCTTCTAGGTCAAGGCAATCAAAAAGAAATCAGCTGCTTTCTGGTGGCCTGTATTTCCATCCTTGTAAATTTGTACCTTCCTGGTTAATAGGGCCTGTCTTTTTGTTGTTGTGGAAAATGTAACGATTGAGAACAACAAATTAGATCAGCTTTTTCTTTTCTCGATTCTTATAAGCCCTACTCCTGCTTCTGTCCACAGATGAAATGATTCATCTTCCATAAAGAAGACGCCTACGTCCACTAAAAGCCTCCCTCTAACTCTGTCCATCATTCTACTCAGTCTGTGTTCTTTTTTTCCTTCAGGCGCCCAATTATATGCTTCCCAGTGGTGAGAAGTAACTACCATGGTATTTATCAGGCTCTGCCTGTATTTTAGCACTCTGGGACCTGCCATTTCTTTTCTGACTTGCATACTTCTTGAGGAACAGGGCTATGCCTGAATCACCTTGTCCTTATTTCCACCCATCAGATCCTCTCTAGTCTTGTTATCATTGTGTCTCATGGATCCTGGTTCCACCAGTATATGTTGAATGAACTGTGTTTGTGCCTTCAGACTTTTCTAGAAGAAAAGAATAGCCTCGTGGCTTTAAGATCCAAGGGTTGCAGTTTAAATTCCTCTTAAGTGAGACACTAAATTTACATAAACATCTCATATTCAGCTGTGATTTCCTCCAGGGGAATTTAGGAAAGTTATGAGCATAACATTTTGCCCCTCCCCACAGAATAACTTTCTCATACCATGAAGTTCCCTTCCTGCCAAGAGTCCTCCTCTCCCCACTCCTCTGTCTCAGTTGACCTCTGAATTGAAGATATTCTTTGTGTTTTGGACATTTAAAAATGGATGCATATTTCATGTGCTGTGCTTTAATTTGGAAAGTAGGGCCATACCATGTTTAGCTGTAGAGCGGTTTTCTGTATTTCTCGTTGTCTTAGTGAAGCATCTATGCTAAGAGAACGAGCATCATGGCTTACAGCCGGCATTTATGTGAGTGAGTCATAGTTAGTCACAGGATGCTCAGATGTGAAGGGAACCCCGTGCCCTTCTGATCAGATTTCACCTTAAGCATGATGACGTTAAGGCTTAGAGAGAGACGCGCATCTGAAATGCCCATAGGCGGGTAGAATGCACTAGGAACTCAGGCAAGTTGACCAGTGCTCACTTGTTTCTCTCTTTGTCTCTTCCTCTTTCTTTCCCTACCTCCTCTTTGCAATCTTTCCCCTCCCTGTCTCTTCCTCTATCCCTCCCTCCTCTCCCCATTTCCTCCTTCAGTCAGCCTCAGTCCAATTCTCATGGTACGAGATTCATTCTCCACGCAGAGCCGCTTCCTCCACAGGGCGTTTGCTTCATTTCTAGGCCAAATCCTAGGCCTTTAATGCTGTTTTGGTACATGATAGAGAAGAAGGACTCCAGGGTGGGTTTATGCTGGCAACATGGGCTTCCTCTGGAGAGCCAATTTAATGAGCGTGTCCTCCTGACAGAGAGTCAAGAAAGAGCAATACTTTTCTCTCAGGGGACAGTAGGCTGTTCTGTAATTCTTTCAAAGGGCCACTGTATGGTGCTGGGACCCCAAGCAAAGGGACCTTTTTGGAACTCCCAGCAGGAAACATTTTATATATTCTCTCATAATCTTCCCTTTACTTTGTTGTTTTAGCAAACAGATTTTTTTCTCACTTCTGAAAAATAGCCACTTAATTAGCTTTATTCTTTGAATTGAGATGAGGTTCCACCTATCGCAAAGCATGAACCTGGCAAGCTTTTGGCTTGGTTCACAGTTTGGAGAACAAAATTTATTTGTATTAGGAGGTGATTTGGATTTTGGCTGTGTTTCCACAGTGTTTGGTGGCCAAGACGACACAAGTAGGTATGGAATCTTTAGTGTAACTAAGGCTATTTCTGTGGGAAGAGTGGTGGTCAGGGGTTTTCCACACAATTCTTTTGAACATACCTAAACAACATTCTGTGAACATGTTGGTTAGAAATGGAGGTTAGTAGTATTATTAATTCTGTTACAATGCAAATCTGAAATCAGGTCATAATCACTATACATTCGAGCCCCTTCCCTTTCACAGCCCTGGGTTCCACCCACTGGCCAGAAATCCAAAGAGGCAGTAAGCAGTTTACCACGGACAAAGCAAATGGGCCTTCCACTCTTACAGATTGCCATCACTTAACATTAGGAGATTTGGAGTACAGAGTGTGTGCTAATTTTATTTTGTTATCCTACAAATGCTTCCCTTGTCCCCTTTATGGGACAAAAGAATTGACAATTCAGAGCTTCTATACCTGTATGCCAACAAAATTAAGGTACCTGATTTAACCTGAGGTGGGTGCAGTGGTGGCCAATCAATCACAAGATACATTATTTCAGGAATAGAGTGCGTGCAGGACTTTAAGCAGGTATGCCTAGCCCAGCATGGGCTGTCCCTATGTTTGTCTTCTACACACTCGTAGTCCCCTTCATTCAGGGAGAGTGAGCCAGATGGTAGACTTTCATCTGAGAAATGCATCTTCTTACAGGGAATCCTCAGGAGAAGGGAAAAAGCCAATGGCTGTGGCCCAGCACAAAGGAAGAAAAACAAATGTTGCACACAGAGAGGCGGTGATCTTTCCTATACTTCCTTCTGTGGGGGCACCACAAGGGCCTGTGTCCAGAGATGAAAATCACTGTTTCCACTGTCCATTTGTTAGAATCCCAAAGCCATCACACTATGGCCGTTTCTGTCTTCATTCTCTTCCCACTAGGAAAGTGGCTTTTTCACCATTTAGGCTTGTCCCTGGGAGAGAGGCTGTCGGAAGTATTTACTTTTCCTTTCTTTGTAGTCCTCATGCCATTCATACCAATGCCTTCATGTCTACTCTCCACATTCTACCTATGCTCTGGACAGCTTTTCTCTCTTTGTTCAAGTCTTGCCTCCCCCTGGTAGTTGCCCTGGCTCTTCTGGCTTATTGAACGCTCCACTGGAACTGAAATACAACTCCCACTTCTTCCCCCTCTAAAAGAGATGCCACATCAGTTAGCCTAGGAGAGGCTTTGGGGAGTTATAACTCTGGGAAGGAACAAGGATATGGGGGCAGCTGCCACATGTGGAATGAGTCAGCGAGATTGAAAAGATGATATCTCCAGTTTTGTTTGACCTATTCCTCCTTTGGCATTTTTCTTAAAGACTGCAGTAAGAATTTGCATTGTTCTTTCAATTAGAGAGAAGAGACTGTGTCCTATTTTGCTTGAGTACCAATAAATGGGAAGGGATTCCGATGCAATATTCTCAGGGACAACCTTTTCATTTGATGGTGTGTCATGCTTTCTGGATTTAGAATTCTTGATGGTTTGTCACAATGTAGATAAAGCTTCTCTTTGCACTAGTTGTGGGTTTAAAATGCTTCCCAAGCAAATGAGTAGAACAGATAAGATATGGAGAAAAAAAATGCTTAGCCTACTAAATTTAAAATAAAAACAAAAAGAAACTTGACAATTTAGGACCTATCAGTTGCTTGCAGAGGTAGTTGCCTGTGTGTTCTGTAGGCTTACCTTAGTTTTCTCTGTGTTATATTAGAGTGGTCAGAGTGCTCAGTGTTACACAGAAATACAATGCGTATTTTAGGAAAGGGTGGAGTGTGGGCTGGATCTCCAAGGAAAGTCCTATGGCTGAGGGAGGATCTAGATTTGGTGTGTGAAGGATGAGTATAGCTCAGACTCATAGGAGGTGGCCCTGAAGGTGCCACTTGAAGGTTGGAAAGCCACAAATGCACCAGCATACAGATGGGATGAAGTATGACATGTGGGTGGCCCTGAGAGAAAGCTGGCTCTTTAATGGATTCAGTCATGGAAGTCTGAATTAGAAAGTGAGGCTGGATAGGTGAATACCAGCTGGCCATTCAGATCTCAGGGACAGTTATGATGGTTCACTGCATTATATTACTTAAAGGGTCAAACATTTATTTTCTAAAAATATGTTTAATACTTTAGATTTGAACTATCAGTGCTTCTGAATGGTTTTGCTGACCAGAATAGCATCTTCTCCATATGAAAATAAGACAGTGGACAGGGGTGATGAGGACTCACACCAAGGCTCTTTGCACACACATCTTCCTAATTGAGTTCTAAAAGTAATGGCTGGTCATTAAGAGGACAGCTGTTCAATATATCTGGGGTAGACAATGTTTTTTTCCCATAGACCATTCAGTGACATTCTTGACCTGCCTAATAGAGGAAGTGCATAGAAATTCAGGCTTAAATCTTTCCTTGTAACAATATCAGACCCCAGTGTGGTGGTCTTAGTTACTGTGTTAGTCATTTCCTCTAAGTCTGCTTAGAACTGGTACGGTGTTGGCCAGGGCTTGCGATTTTGCAGTGGCTTATGGTTTGGTGCTATCCCAGGTCACAGGGGCCTTTAAGTTCCAAAAGGTTTGTGCCCAGTAGTGCGTGTCATCACTGGCTGTGGATATGAGTTCACAATAGCTGACAAGAAATTCAGTAAAGAAACCCTTGGTGACCTTGGCCTGTTACTTTACCTTGCCAAAGTAGGTATGTATCACCAGGCACAAATGTATTTGTCTTTCATCTTTTTTATATTATGTTTTGTTTGCATTTTATGTGTGAATGAGTATCTTCTGAGACCTTCTTGGACTTCTTATGCTAGAATGTCTAGGGGTATGATTTGCTAATAAACTAAAATTTGAAAACATATAATAATCTTGGCATAATTTTGTTTCTTTGTTTAATATTACTAGTTTCCAAAGAGTTTTCTGTCTTCACAAAAGTAACAATGCCCTAAGTGCTAAATTATGCTGAAGATTGACCAAAAGCTAGTTAAGATATTAATTTGTTAGTTGGCACAAGAAATAAGATGGGGAAACGTCAGTATAAATAAATATATAATTATCTAAGAAATTCTCCATAAAAATATTTGAAGAGTTTATCAAGAAGTTGATACATTTAGCCCTTAATGGAAACTTTCAAGTAGAGATTTTCAGGTAAATGCAGTAACTTTCTTGCCTTATTTCTAATGAGTGGTGTGAGAGCATTTTGATCCACAATCTTAGGCAATAATATTTGCATAAATTGAGTTTTAAGTTAAGGGAAAACATTACAGTTTCTGAGTTAGTGATCCTACTATTGAGAAAAACTGCACATTCTTATTACAAGCCCTTTGGCCTCCAGCGATATTAGGCCTTGTGAAATGGCAGTACAATGCAGACAGTTCATGCTCTAAAGGGGTGATAGTTTATCACTTGCTTCTGCAGGTAATTAATACTCAGGTAGTTGCTACATTGTGAGAGTTGGTCTGACACTCCCCATCTTTTGTTCCCGGTGTTGTCCTTCCATTTTTAGTAACCCATCCCCTGATAGTCATAGGGCTCATTCAGTGGATACTATGACATTTATTCCAACATGTCACTGTACTTGGGTTAAAAGTTGTGGTTAGACAGTATACAGGGTCTTGCCTTCATTGTATAGATTGTTCATTGAGAATAGGAAGTTGTTAGCTTCTCTCTCTCTCTCTCTTTCGGACATCAAAGTAGCCTTTCCTGCCATATAATAGTAGTAGCAAAAAACATGGAAAGTTTTTAAAAAGTTGGCATGTCTTGTAGAGAAAAAAATATATACAGTGTCATTTAGAAGTCTCCTCTAGTCTCTTTGAGGATCTGACTAAAGAAGAGGTCTATAAATTGTATGATAATCCGCATTGTAGTTTCAAAAAAAAAATGTTAGTGCACACAAATAGGAGTCCAGCTCAATCTGACCTTGTACATGAATGTGTCATGCTCAGCATTTTTGTAACACGTACTGAAATCATTCTATTTAATATTTAGATCTGCCTCCCTGACTAAAAAGGAAACATGGAGAGGTCAGCTAGGGGCAGCAGAAGACCCTAGAGATGGTGAGTGGGAGGAGAAGTACCCTAGATGGGGACTCAATGAACCGGGAACGTTTTAACATGGAAAAAACTGAAACCTTTAAATGACACAACTGTCAAGGATGTCAAAAATATGAAAATGCAAATAGTGTAATCATATGCCAAGAGTTTGTCAGTTTTAGACATTTAACTATTGAGGTGAGTTGTTCATTACTTGTATAAGAATAAAAAAAAAAGTAAGAAGTGTCCATAACATGTGGGTATATGCCCAAAGGAAAGATGTAGAATAGAGAAGAAATCTCTTGAGATATCTTGCAGCTCTCTAATTCTGTGTTACCTTGATTATATAAGTAAAAAATCATACCTGTAAAATCGGATACATAAACTTTAGTTATGTCAAATTGGTATTAAAAAGCTGAGTATAACGAGTTTGTACATTAAAAGAAGGCAAAACATTTCTTCTGAAAGAGGTAATAGAAGTTATAATGTTTAGTGGCTCCTCATTAGGTTGAGTGTTAAAACTAATAAAGGTGGTGAATTCTGCCCCAGTTTTATATAAAATAACGTTTTGATGTCAAATCATTGTTATGCAGAGTTTGAGCATTTGAAGTTAGTAAGTCTACTTACTGCCATGCATGATGCTTTGATACATTTTTTTCTCCACTTGACAGACAGTATGTATCTTTCATACTTATCTCTACTATTTAATCTTTGAATATAATGCCTTTACCTTCCCAGGGATAAATACATAAGGGCATCTGGTAAAACTGAGCCAACAAAAAGTTGAATGTACACATAGCTATGACCCTCCACCTGCAAGAGCCAAGGTTAGTGGCTACCTTTAGCATTTACCGAGGGCAGCAGCCTCACCCTCTAACGTGGAGTATCGGCTCAGTACAGGGACTCTTTTCTGACTAAATTGACCTTATCAGAATAGGTTCTAGTCTGGCTGTCCATTCAAAAGAGAAGGGAAACAGCATGGGGCAAGTACATGGAGACTCACAGACATCATAACTGACCGAGTTTTGAGAAGAGCTAACCTATCAGTAGCTTTGCTTCATCTCCAGACAGTTCGTCCTCCAATTATGTTGTGATTTATGGGGAAATTGTGAGTGGGGAATTGAATAGCGAAAACTGAGCACACCACCACGAATCCAGCACTAGAGGGTCAAGTGTTTTGCTCCTTTTGTTCTGAATCTTCATCAAGGATGTGCTTTGGAAAGACCCCTATGGATTTTTCATAGGAAGAAATCATTTAACACAAGTGGCATCATTTATTTCAGAAACAATTCCTAGGCTGTTGTATGAATACTAATAGCGTGCATAGCAATGTGTTCCACCTTGAAGTCTGCAGCAGAAGTCCCAGAGATGCAGGGGGCTGGCTTGCTGTGTGAAAGGCAGCTCTTTGCCACACAGCAGAATTTGGTAGTCAGGTGTGCATGTTTATTTTCCTTGCCATCCCTTGCTTAAATGATTCTAGATTTTAAAAAATAAATAAATAAAAGGAAAAGAAACAGATATGCCTCCAGTATAGAGATTAGGGGAGATGAGGTATTTCTACCCACAATCATCATTACACACCCCACAAATACTTGGCTATTTCTGATGGGTCAGGAAATATGCTGTTTCATATACTTGCATTAAAACTCTGAGTAGGGGACCATACCAAGTGTTTTGAAGAAGAAAAATAAGAATGATCTTTTTTCTGATACGTCCAAAGTGCTGTGTTCAATAAACAACAGCCTCTGATACACTAGGCATTGGAACAACAGGTAGGCAATCATTTTTAAAATGAAAAGCCCATCCTGTCCTATGCCCAAGTCCTGTGTACGTGGCCTTGTCCACTGGCATCTCAGTTATGTGCACTTGGCTATTGTCTGTGACCTCATCCATTCTCTCCTTCTCTCACAGTGTTCACTTGGGTCTTCTTTCCCTTCTTTGAATGTGACAAGCCTTGGCCTTGGTTCTAACTCTTATGACCATAAAGCTTGTTGTGCCTGGAAAGTGCTTTGCAATTCCCATTAGTCAGGGACCTCCAAAGAAACTCAGCTTATAGGGTCTCCTTATATGAGGACTTGTGATGAAGACTTGCCTCCCTGGAGAATCAGAAAGTTTGTTTATAATTCACTCCAAATTCAAAAGCCCAAGACCTAGAGAGCTGATGTATAAACCCCAGTTGGAGGCAAGAGAAGATTAACTGTCTCAGCTGAAGCAGCAGGACAGGAAGAAAGATTGATGCCTTATTTTCTATAGGCTCTCAGTAGATTAGCTGAGAAGGTCAGTCTTTTTACTAAAATTCAAATTTGAATTAAAATTCAAATTGTTGATTCAAATGCTAATTTCATCTGTAAACAACCTGGCAGCTGTACCCAGAAACAGTTTTTTAATCTGAGCACCTTTTGGCTCTTCAAATTGACGCCTCAAATTAACCATCAGAGAGTTTGGCTAGATTTAGAAGGCAGCTCAGTGGAACAGGGAAGATGAAAACAAAGGAAAAGACCATGGGGTTTTATAATCAGGAGGTGTTTTCATTTCCCCATTGCAGTTTCTAGAGAGAATTAGGAGGCCCAGAGCAGTGGGTTGCAGAGTGGGTGGGTGGTTTGGCCGCAGAGGGCAAAGCCCCCATCATCTGTCTCACCACCAGGCTTCTCAAAGGAATGGATCGGGTCTGAGGACTGGCCTTGCTGATGAAAAATTCTCATAAGAGAGGGAAACTGAAGCTTCTTCCCCAGGAGAGTAAAATTCTACAGAGGGAAAGATGTAAGTTTCTACTAATAAGAAAGCTAGTGAATGGACAGGTGTTCCAAAAGGGACAGTCAGTGCTGGAGATCAAACACATTGCTAGGCAGTGCTTTACCCCGGGGCTACATTCACAGCGCTCACATGTTCAGTAATGTATTTACTCAAATCTATTTTGCTTTCATCTTTTATATTGGATTTTGTTTTTTTCTTTCAGTTTTGAGTTTTAAACAAATTCTCTCAACATGTTAATTATCAAATAAGTGACTTGCAACTATTTTCTTCCAATGTCTGCTCTTTTCATTGGCTTGAAAACCAGAAGGTTTCAATTTTGATGAAATCCTACTTCTTATGTTTTCATAAATTGTGAATTTACTGTCACATGTAAGGCATTTTTGGTTTGCCCAAAGTTATGAAGACTTTCTTGTGTTTTTTTTTTCTAAAAGTTTAATAATTTAGATCTTTACATTTAGTTGTACCATCTGTTCCGACTTACCTTTTGGATAAAGTACAAGGTATGAGTTCAAATCCCTTTTCTGTTGGCCGCATATTCAGTACTGTCCTGTTACTTGTTCAAAAGACTGTCTTTCCTGACCGTATCGCCTTTGTGCTTCTGTCGAAACCCAGTTTTCTATATGTGCGCAAGATCTTTTTCTGGTCTCTCTTACTGTTCCATGTATATCTGTGTCTGTTTTGATGCTGGTTACAGATTGTCATGATTAGTGTTATTTTTATAACAATTAGGTAATCAGATCACTTAAGTCCTCTAACTTTTTTTTAAGTTATTTTTGTTTTTCTAGCTTTTTACAAGAATCTTTATGATCAAATTATTCAATTTTTTGTAATTCTGGTATAGTTCCAATTTAGATATCATTAAACATTTATAACCCCAACACTCAAGAGACTGAGGCAGGTGGGTTATGAGTTCAAGTCCACCGTGGGCAATTTATTGATTTGGTGAGATGGTCTCAGATTTTTTAAAAAAAATTTAAATTTAAATTTGCAGCTCAGTTCAAAGGCTCTGGGTTCAATCCCCAGTACTGCTACTAGTAATAATAAGGATCATATCCATAAATCAGGTTGGGTGAAACTAACGTTCTAATAATACTGAGTTTCCAGCTCATGACTGCCGTATGTCTACCTATTTGACTTTAGAGATTTTGTTATTTAATGTTAATCCTTCCCATCCTTGAACATAAGATGTTATAATTATTTAATTAAATCTTAATTATCTTTTAACAATATTTGGAAGCTTTCAGTGTACAAGTCATCTTCTTTGGTTAAATATATTCTTTAATTGTCTTTTTTAAGCTATTATAAATGGAATTGTTTTTGGTTAACTTATTAGCTATTATAATAGTCAAGATTTTTCAGAAAAATATGCTTGTACATATAGACAATTCAATTCAACTTGATAATGATGGTAATACATAATTATATCCAGACAGCCATTCTGTTTCTTTCAGTACAGTATTTGGTAAATTACATGAGATATTTAGTGCTTTGTTATAAAACAGGCCTTCTGTTAGGCGATTTTGTGCAACTGTTGGTTAATATAAATGTTCTGAGCATGCTAAAGGTAGACTAGACTAAGCTATGATGTTCAATATGTTTAATTATATGAAATGCATTTTTGGCTTAGTATATTTTTACCTTAAGATAAATTTAATGAGATGTAATCCTAGCGTAAATCAAGGAACATTTAACATTCTTTTAGACTGGCTATGTAACTATACACAAAGAGAGAGACAGACAAGCATTGATTTTTAAGGCTTCGAGTCACGTGATTTTGGAAACCTGCAAATGAAAACTGTGTAGCAGCGTATGCAAGGAAGAGCTCCTGTGCGGGCCCTCTGCCAGCACAGTGCCTCCTTGTTCGGAGGGTCCTGGCGGCCAAATCTGCAGCTCTCTGGCATTTTTCTTTTGCATAGTCCTCTCCTCTCCAGCTGTCTGTCCTGAACATTTCCGTCACCTTGGCCTCCTTGGGCTCCCAGTTCAATCTTTTCAGCTCAGCTGTGTATCATTCTCTGCCTGGGTTCCCACTGCCAGCCCCACAGCTTGGAAACACTCAGAGCAATAAATAGGGGCAGCTGCCAGCCTCAGCTCACTCATTCTCCCTCTCTGGGGGTCACCAGCCTCCATTGCCTGATGGACAGTGCCTCCAAAACCATTGTGTCATGTATGTGTTTGCCCCAGTTTTGGTTGCTTTAGGCAGAAGGATGGACTTAGCACTTAACCAGTTGAAAATAGCCACAGGATTGGAATTTCTGGGTCCTAAAATATATGTGTGTTTATCTTTAGTATTTAATACATAGCATGTACCAAGATAAATTCAGCCAGTTTTAATTCTAGATAAGTCTCCTTAATGTAGTTGAACTTCGTTTTAAATGGAACATTTTGCTGGATTTAATTCCCCAGTTTAACACAGTAGAGAGTAAAGGTGAGAGAGACTTAGTGACATTGTTCACTTTTTTAGAATCTCAGTGATGTACACTCTCATTTAAAATGTATGATTAAAAGTATTGAGTAAGTGGTGGTAGTGAAGAGAGCAGATAAATCTGTCTCTGCTTGACTGATAGTTGTAATTACATTTGACAGCTTGTGCTTGCTAAGTAATAACAGCTTTGATTTTCCCAAAAACCTACCGATATTATATGTTCTGTACCTGGTCCATTAGAAGATTGTCTTACTGTGCCTTTCTCAAGTTCCTCCCTCTACCTCTCTCTCTCCTTTTCCATCTCTGTCTCCCTCCTCTTCTGTTTTTCCCTCTCCCTTTCTTCAGCAGACTCCTCATATTCTGCATACAAGGTGCATATCCATAGAACATCCTTCCCTGGTCCTTTCCCTGAACATGTTTAGAAGGGTTCTGCTCAGCAGGGAGTCCATGGTACCACAGCGTGAGGTAGGCCAGTAGAATTCTCTTCCTCTCTCCGAGTGGTGAGCTAGTGACCTCTTCCAAGCTTCAGATAGATGAAGTGCTTTCCTCTCTCCTCCTTGCAAAGGGTATTTGAACTCTGAGAAAGCTTTTCCAAAGCTCTCCTAGGCAGAATACGTCCTGAATTTCTACCAACGATGGCATTTTTTCGGAAGAGAGTTACTGCTTGGCCAACAGTTTTCATCGTGTAATGAGAAAGCTCAAAGGAAGTATAACATTAAAGGAGTCTGCCTCAGATTTTATTCCTAGGCTGTGAGCGTCTTGTGGAGAAATTTAATTTATTCTTGAGTCCGGTGGCTCCTTCATTGATATCTTTGCTTTTTGGTACTCCATATTGCTCCTAAGAAGAGACCATAATGATGTATATATCCTTTGCCAGAATTAAGGAAATTAGAGCACAGTAAGACAATATGGCTGTCGTTGCCCTCCTATTGTTTTCATTGCGTGTAAAGGTAGTTAGTATTACATTTAACCTTCAGAAACCGCCGTAGTATGGATTTCCTTGGCCTGGGTTTGTTTGTTTCACAGTTACATAGGATGTGTTTTACCCTTTCCATGGAAAATGCAATATTGCAGCAACTAATATTAACCAGGTTGTATAATTCACTTTGTTATGTTTTTCCTTAAGCCAACATGAATGCAAATGGATTTCTCTGAAGGTCTGTGGGGGTTTCTCTAAGAAAGTTTAAAAGAAAATCAAACAGAATAAAAAAATCTTCTGTTGCTCAGTAAACTCAAACCTGAAGCTGCTGTGTTTTTCGGGAGGCTGGAGCAAAACAGAATTGCTTAGGAGGGATGCTCATAGATTAAAGTTGCAGAAAGGGAGATTATTAAGGGGATTTTAATTCTCAATTTTCTCTTCTTCTAGTCTCTTGATATTTCTATAGTTTCTTAGTTTTTACCTTTTTCTGTCCACTTAATTGTGGCTCTCGATATATTTTTTCAGTAATAAAGTGACTTTGAAACTGAACAGTTTTAACTGAAATCAGTTTTTGGTTTCTTCATGGTTTCAGGTAGATGTAAGAACTACACTTTCTTTGGTTTAAGAGTCATTTACTTGTTCATACATACATTCATTAGCACTATGTAGCCATTTAAAATAAAAAGGAATGCAAGTTCAAACCCAACCTGGGCAACTTAGTGATTTGATAAAACCCTGTCTCAAAATCAAGAATAAAAGACAGGGTGTAGATGTAACTCAATGGGAAGGTCCTTGGCTTGATGACCAGTAGCACCAAAATAAAATGAGATAAAATAAAACAAAACGTAGAGTATATCTTGGTCCTGGTGTAGGAAGAGCAGTAGAGAACTCAAATTCTCTTGGGTAAAGCTTCCTGATTTCAAGTATAAGATTTCATAGTCTCAGACTACTTGTGCTAGCCAGGCGTGGTGGTGCATACCTGTAATCTCAGCATTCTGGAAGCCTGAGGCAAGAGGATGATAAGTTAGAGCCCAGCCTGTACAATTTATCAGTTTAGCAAAACCCTTCAAAATAAAAATTAAAAGATGTAACTCATTGCTAAGGTCTTGGGTTTGATCTCCAGTACCACCGCCACCAAGAAAAGTACTTCCAGGAAGGGTATCTCTTTCTTTATTAGTGTCTACTTATTAACTGTTTTGGACATTGTGCTGTACCTCCATATTAAAGGCAGCCTTCCTATAAAATGCTTGATGCAGGCTATTTCTAATTCTCCTACTTAGGTACATATCTACACTTCTTTATAAAGGAAGTGTTCTGTACATACATTTCTTTCTTTGGTATCCCTTTGGAGACATTTTCTACACTCTCTGCCATCCACAACTGTTTCTCCTCTCTTCTTCTGACTCCTCCAATGTGTAGATAAAATTACGATATTGAATACCGAGGAACTAGTGATTTGGGACAAGGAATCTTCTGTATGGAAAACTTCTTTCTTTGCGATTAGGCCCTTAGAAGAGTGGGAAATTCGCTTCCGTAAAGCCCTGTGCACTGACTCTGTGCTCTCTTCTCCATTAGGTCTAAGGGAACCAGGACTATTTAAGGGCATTCTACATTTGTCCTTGGTGCTTAAGAACAAAATACCACTATTTTGATGTTTTTACTTTGGATTTTTAAAATCCTTCCTTAAAAACACACAGAGTCAAGAATATTCTTTCATGCACCTTTGAGTCCTGTCAGAAATCTGTCCAGAGAGCTCTCTCAGTACCTAAGATGGAAAAGTAAGAAGAGGCAGGAAGAGAGCATAGGGCCCCAGAGACAACTCTGACTATTCCAGGGATTGGTCTGATTTGGGAACTTTGGTTATATAGGCTGCAGAGTCTAAACTTTTCTTGCATCCCCAAATTATAACACACTTTGAGAAAGATAAGAAGCAAAAAATCTCTGTGTAGATAGAGAGCACTGTGTTCCTTTTCCCACTATTTAGAACACAGATATTTTCCTGTTCTGCAAGCATTTCAGATAACTACCTGGGCGTTACTGCTTTTATGCTTTTAAACAAGTCACTTGTGTCCTCTTAGGAAATTACTGATGCAACCTCAGACCCGATAGGTATTTGTCATTCAGATTATGAAATAGACCTGCTGTTATCATACATTAGAGTTTTGAAAAAACAATAAAGAAACCAGTCCCAAATTACCGTTTCTCACCTTGGCCTGTTCCCACACAGCAGCATTCAGAAGCCGTATTTATTCTTGGTTTTACTTCCTGAACCTACATTGCAGAAGACCACCCCCCTCCTTTGCTCTTCTTTTCTTTCTTTCTTTTTTCCTTTCTTTTCTCTTCTGTCCTCATCAGTCACTTCTGACACTGTCCAATAGCAGCACTGGTAAGATTCTATGTGAACTCTCCTTTTTTTCCTTGCTCCAAATCGTTTACTTCTCCTTGACAGTCTGGAAATTAAAATAACCGACCTCTAGACTCCAGCTGAGCAGGAGATGAGTCTATAACAAACAGGGATCTTCACTTACACGTAAGGTTATGGTAGAACTTTGCATGATGATATGTTAAGGTACGTTAGGTATGTGAGTATGGTCAATTCTGTACCTTTGTTAGCTTACCCTTACATCAAAGTGTAATGTGAATTTGGTCTATTCTTTGGCACTTCTTTCTAAGCTTCTAGAAATGACTACACTGTTACATGATGATTTAAGTTCAGTGCATAAAGGAAATACTCATATAAATGTTAATGTATAAAATCTGAAATTTAAGATGGAAGGGGATACAGTGGTAGTGAATAATTATTTCTCGTAAAATAATATTATAAGACTTAAATAATAACTTGTAACTGAGACAAAAATTGAGTTTCCTGTTTGGAATAATTAAGAGAGAATGTGAATAAAGAGTGCAGGGGAAGAAGCATCATATTTTGCACAAAGGTAATCTCTCAACCTCTGGGCTTTGATATGGGCGCTCTACCTCAGAATGATTTAGGAAATGTGATCCCTTTTTCTGTTTTGCGTGACACACATTTCTGTGTTTCTTTTCCTCATCAGTCTGTTTTCCTCCCCACCAATCCCCTCTTCCTGATTGGCTGAAGACTTGTTTGGAATGATTAGGTGGGGCTTTGTTATTGGCTAGCTTGGTGGTTTTAATAAAACAGGATTTTCTTTTGGGGCACAGTCAAGGCTAGTGGTTTCCACTCCATAATGAGAGCCTTGTCTCTGATTTTGCTTTTGTAAAATATCTCATGGAAGGATGACCTTTTAAAAGGCCTCTTTAGATCTTTAGTTCCGGAGACACAGATGTTAGAGTGCTTAAGCAATGATGATAATGATATTCTGGACATAATAGTTTGTATGGCTGCTGCTCAACTCAAGCTGAGATGTAGGAGCAAGAGTACCTGAAGACTATGGAGGTGGCCCAGAGCCGCGAACATCATATTTTTTTTTTTTTTTTGAGCTAATGGCAAAAAGCACTTTGGGTCTAGGTGCCTCCATGCTACTGTCTGCCTCTGATGCCAGTACAATAACCAGTGACTACGGGAGTGAGTAGGAAGAGATAGGCTTAGATAACCCCCAAACTTGACTTAAAACGTGGTTCCTACTGTGTGCAACACAGCACTTCTAGAGAGGTCATTGCCTGTTGTTTTATCATCTCTGAAAGAACATCTGTGTTGTGATAGTTTTTTAACACCTGTCTTCCCTTGATAATCACCCCATTTTGCCAAATAATAGATCTCAGATGCTGAGCAGTCTCTACTTGGTAGTTAATGGTATTTGTGTTGTAATATATTTCTATATTATTTTCTAGTCAAAGCAGGCACAGCTGTGTATCTACTTATGACTTTAATACATTTTGTTTTTCATTAACTTATTTAAGTAAAAAGGTTTATTTAAAAGGAAATAACAGTTCAGGAAGCTATAAAAATCACAGCAAGTGGTATCGTTATTAGAAAGAAATGACTCAGTCCTCATGTAATGAGCATCTCATGCCCAGTAACATGTGACATTTGGTACTGCAGCAAAAATTTATAGTGGGAAGACTAGTAGGCTTGAAGTTCATCATTTCAGTTGCAGTTTTCTCAATTATTAACATAAAATGGGCAAAATTGGCTCTTTCTGGGTCTCAGTTTCCTTGTTCAGAAAAGGATGGGAAGATAACAGCAATGGTAATTCTGTCTCTGTTGGAGAGATTTTGTCAATCTCAGGATAGAAAACCAGGAAGTACATAAAGAAGAATTTTTAAACTAATCAACTGTGTTTTTGTAAAAGTATTGTGTAAAGTTATGGGAAACTACATCACAAATTGGAACACAGTGATCTAGGAGAACTGTGCAGAGATTTATCCAGAGTTGTGTTTCTAAACAGGGAGATATTATAACATCAGTCTCATTTCTGTTATTCACAAGTGTCTTGGAGAAGCAGACATCTGATATATTATCCAGACTTGAGGCGAACCTATTTTTAAAATGACCATTGTTCAGTGACATAAATAACATACAATGGAACCTACCTGGAAAAGTCACAGAAGTGTTTTCTGTGAGGTTGACCTGTAAGCTGAAGTCCGAATAGGGAGTGAGCAAGATGTAACCAGGAGAAAATAAGGGAAAGGCAGAGCATTTATATGAATGGAGCAGCTTGTGCACAGGGGCCCAGAAGGAAAGAGCCTGCTGTTTCCCAGGAGCAAAAGAATGTCGGGAAGTTGATAGACAAAAAGGAGAGTGGAATGAAATGAACTAGGCGAAGGACCAAAGGCCATGTGATCCAGAGACTGCAGGTCGTGAGGACTTGCATTGTATTCTGAGTGCTTTGGGAATCACTGAGTTTTTAAAACATGGTCCAGTATTTAAGTTTGAGTGGACAAGTAATTTAGACCGGCCAATTAGGGGGAAATCCCAGAGGTTCACAGGAAGGATGCTTCTGCATCACCTGAGATGTGGTTGCCTCGCAGGCTCTTCCCTCCCGGACTTCCCTCAACTCTACATCGGTCCTTGCAGCCCCCACCTCAGTACCTCAGATGACTCCCATACACCTGGTATCATCCTCTTATACTCGCTTCTTGCAAAATTCTCGCTTCCCTACTCCCACCCAAGTTTTTAACTCAGAATCATGTTATACAGGGTCCAAAGTGTCCACCCAATCTAAACATCCCACGAATGTCTGTTAAATGAATCAGATGTAAAAGTTCAACAGCTTTTAGCTGTCACTGTGCCTCAAAATCACCTGGAAAGATTTCCAGCCACAGCCACAGAGCTTCTTCTTCCCACAGTTCAGTGTGTTTGCTGTTGACACTCCCACGTGACTGTAATGTGCAGTCAGAGGAGAGCGTGGGTGAGGGGTGACTCTGGGACACTGGGACTGCTGTGCTCGCTTTTTCCTTTTACATGCCTCTATCTGACTTTTGTTGTGATTGTTGAAAGCCTAACACAAACGTCCAGGTTATTTGTTCTCTACAGTTGTTTAAAATATTGAATATGGAAGTGTAAAGTGTGAGGGTGGATGGATGCACAGCCCTGCGGGCTCACTGATTCAGACAGTCAGGTTACACTTTCCAAGGCATGATTTCAGTTAGCTTTCTTTTGGATGTAGAGAAGGAATTACTGTTTTTCACTAGATAGCTTGAATTTGAGTGACTCACTTACTTTTTGTCAGGTATAGACCCCATTAACATGCTACAACAAAGAGGAGTCAGTCAAACCATTGTTCTTTCAAGTATGATACTCAAAAAACTCTGGCTATGGGATATTTATGCAAGTGTTTTGACTTCAGATGGGAAAAGACTACATTTAATTCTATATAATGTGTATATAATAATATAATTTGAGGCACCTGCTTCAGAATAGAAACTTTGATGTTGGAGATAACAGTAAACAAAAATTAAATCAAACTGGGCTGAGTGCCCAGGAAAACAAGCCATACTCAAAGAACAGAGTGAGAAACAAATTAATAGAAATTAAAGAGCTGAAATGGATTGAGTCTTCATTTATGGTGACCATTTTATGGCATGACTGCTATTGAGGAGCTCTGTGGGGACATTTGTCATTGTGGGTGGGGATTCTGCCTGCCTCATTTTGATGACAGACTTCCAGTGGAATTTGTCTTCCTAAAATGTGAACTTTAAGCATGCCAGGAAGATATAGCGGTAATGCATTGTATTTGAGCTTTTATAATGCTGTAAACTACTTGGAAACAAATGGACCAGAAATAAAAATAAGAGTTCATAACGACTTTAACCGAAGTCAGAAGGAAAGACTTCAAGTTTCCCAGGATGCTTAAATGTCATATGATTTACATAAACATGGAAGGAAATCCTCTTTGTGTGTTTAGGGGTGTGTGTCTAATACAGGAACTCGTGTTTTCCTGTTATTGAAAAGCATTCTTTAATCTTTTAAGCACACTTTAGGACCAAAAATATTCCAGGTGTTTTTCTTTATATGAGATCATAAGAGCAGAGTACAGCTATCAAAGAAATCTGTGAGGTCACTCGTGTAGGCCACAGGAGACACAGAAAATAAGTGAATCGAATTAAAGGCATGAGAAAGAGATCTTGGCACACTGGTTGCTTTGCCTGCATCTATTTAGGAGAATTTTATTTGTAATAGATGTAATACGCTTGAAGCCTGTTAAGTGAAGCCATTTGTGAAGAAAACTAAGATTTCCTCTAATTATAATTATTAAAGAGATGATGGCATTTTAACTACAAAAGTAAATGTCATTGATGTGAAAATGTTCAGGAACTTTAAATACAACTGAAATGGGCAAAATAAGATAAAGCCTTAATTGAAGTTAAAAAAAAAATGCTGGATTCTTTTTGAAGCAAAGGAAAAAGATTGTGCAGGCCACAAAGACAGCAGGACTGGGACTAAGATGTCATCATCATGTGTAACAGCAGAGTGGCCACCTTTAGGGGCCCTCTCAATTTCTGCTCACCTACTGCAGTGACCTCAGATACCAAAATGGCAACGTGCTGTGAAAGCCGGAACCATAAAGTCTTTGTATGACCAGTGATGATTGGAGCAAGTGCTTCCTGTCTCTCGTCTTCCAAGAACTTATGTTGCTATCGTCTGAGTCTGTACGTAGTTGTTGGAAACAGGGAATGTGCCGTGGTCGCAGTCTTCCACCCTTCGCGCCTAGGACTGACCCATCGCAGCCAGTGGTGGTGCCAGCCTCCCTAGTTCCTTCACTAGGTTATTTCTATCTAATTCCACCAACTTCTATGTCCAGAGTTTGGGAGAGACGTTTAGGAAAGCCCTTTCAGGATTCCAATTCCCTCTCCCGGAATCCTTGAGTCTTTAGATAGCAAAGTCCATGGATTTAAGTGTCCAGATGCTCTTCTTCTGGTGGCTAATGCTGTCTCAGAGGTGACATTGTCCATCTTCAGCCCAAAAGGAAGCAGTGTGCAGGGCTGGGGAAGCAGGGGATTCTCCTTGTTCTTCCGAGTTTAATGATGGGAATTCACAGAGAGGGCAGGTGGGGAGAGCGCCAGGTATCGTCCCATCATCCTTTGCAAGCTGGATACTAAACTGGATGATATCATACAGAAAAAGTGTTCTTTTTTAAAACATACATTTGTTTGTTTGGACAGGTGAGTTATTGCTCCTCATCACTAAAAACTTTTGATATTTACCTTGGTCTATAAAAGTAGAAACAAGCATTGCAGGCCTCCAAGGAGGCAAAAATCTTCACTTCCTATAAAATTCAGCACTCCTAATGTACCCTACCTGGCGCCTGTCAGCCTGGTATACTTTTTTCTCTGCATGCTGTAAATTGTGCATTTGTAGCCTCCGTTAAGGATACCTGGTATTATTCAGTTAACTAATTTTCAGTTTTATTGGATGAACATATAAATAAAGCAGCTTTTGCAGTTATAATCTGCTTGATGGGGGAGATTATGACTTCTGTTTTTTAATGCATTTTATCCTCATCAAAGCACACATTCCTCTATAACCTTCCCCCTCCCCTTATGCTCAGTGGATGTCATGTAGAAACAACACTGAATGAAGAAATAAATCCATGATCCTGCAGGGGTGCACTAATCTGAGTGGTCTTTTCTTGGCAGTGACGAACAAGAAACCCACACAGGCGTCTATCACAAAGGTCAAGCAGTTTGAAGGCTCCACATCGTTCGTTCGGAGATCACAGTGGATGCTTGAGCAGCTTCGCCAGGTTAATGGTATTGACCCTAATCGGGTGAGTGAGTCGTCCAACACTGAGCACGGAATTCCCTTCACAAGAGTACTTTCTGAGCTTGGTGGCGGTGGTGGTTTGAGTCATTCTTGACAAGGCTATTTCTGTATTTCAGTTATGTGACTACATCTTCCTGGGCCTTCTTCCCTTTCTAGGGAAATTTCCAAGCTTTTAATTATTTTTGATGGTGAAAGCTAAGGGAACACATTCTAAAAAAAGTCAATAGCCTCCAATATTGTTTATCAGAATAGGGCAGGGTTCACATAATCATGTTGATGATTTCACATACATGAAAGCACTGTGTTCATCAAAGCTCCACGTATTCCTTAATGACACCAGTGACAAGGTTCATCCTACCAAAAATCAAATAAATTTATAGCTTCTTAACAATTATGTATTAAGATTTCATAAGAGAAACATTTTATGGATAGTTACATATCCATTCTAATTTGTGCCTGTCCATCATACACACACACACACACACACACACACACATGTATGCATGCACGCCCACACACACTCCAAAAACATCAGTCATGAAGAATAATAAAATCTAAGTTACTGAAATCTAATATACTGAAATAATAAGGGGTAATCTTTTCTTACCAGAGGTTAGGGACAAGATTAACAGAGGTCATTGCTAAGAATATGAAGGAAGCGATTTTTCAAGTAATTGAAAGGGTGATACATGTTCTGAATTCTGATGTAAGTCAATGTGTAGTTAGGCTGGCTTTGACTGATATGATTCTAGCTTCCTAGGGATGTTTTTAAATACTGTCAGATTTGGATTTTGCTTGATAAACAGAGAAATGTGGACTCTCCATACACTTCTGTCTAATAAAGAAGAGCCTTCTTGTTACCGTGGTCTCTTCCCTTTTGCACCTGTTTTGACTGGGAGAAGATGGAAGCAATAGTTTTGATAGAGGTAAGTAGTTATTGCACTGTCTTTTCCAGGATTCTGCGGAATTTGACTTGTTATTTGAAAATGCTTTTGACCAGTGGGTAGCCAGCACAGCATCCGAGAAGTGCACCTTCTTCCAGATCCTCCACCACACCTGCCAGAGGTACCTCACGGACAGGAAACCTGAGTTTATTAACTGCCAATCCAAAATTATGGGAGGTGAGTGAGCACATATGACTTTGGCCATACTGTTGCCTTAGATTCATTTTTGTGTGAAAAACTAGGTCTTCAATCACATAATTGAAAACAAGAATCAACATGCTCAGAACCAGACAACATTAGAACCATTCTAAGGAGTATATTGTACAGTAAATCTAGACACAGTGGGAAGCTTTTACTCTTCCCCCAAAGCTGATCTTTCCATAAGAACTAGACATTTAGCTAAGATTAACAGTTAGTTCTTAGCTAGAGAACAATCCTCTTCCTCTGTTATAAAAACAAAAAAAACCTTTCATTTTGGTTTCTTTACTGCCTTTTTTTATAATGAATTTCCCTACAGAATGGTTACTTTCTGGATTTCTTGACCCTATTATTTCTAAAGTTGTTTTGTAAATGCTAATACAAAAAATCCAATAAAGGCTGTCACCTTCATTCAAATAATAGCCAGCTTTGTATTTATTCCTTAAATGGCACACAAAAATGATTTAGGATGAGTGTGGTAAGCCAATGTTACCAGCATTGATAACCTAGTAAGAAACATTTAGCAGGGGCTTAACACATTTTTTTTTAGGTGGCAAGCCTTTCAGGGAGCCCATACTGCTAAAAAATAGTTTAAAAAAATCCTCGCCAATCACTGTGGGAGTGGAGAAGAGTTTTTATATCACTGGTCTTTTTACTGACCTATTTTCTTGGCTTCGAAAGGCTTTTTTTTTTTAAACTATGCCAACCTTACCTTAATCGAATGTTAAGTAAAGATCATGTTAGAGACATTATGTCTTCTCCTTGGACTATATATATCTTCCTTATATATATGGGTAAGTATCTACTATACACACAGATATACACACTGCCATCTTGCCCTTACTCTGCTAGAGGTAGAGAAAATACTCTCTATTATTACCCATGAAGTTAGTTTATACCTTTAGAACCTTGAAAAAAATTTTTGTCACTAATACAATCTTATTCAAATTCGGTGTAGTACTAGAAAACAGAAGGTGATTAATAGTGCATACTTTCTTCAAAATAAGCCCATTCCATGCTGTTAAAGTGCAAAATAAGTCTTTAAAGTGAAGGAAATATCAAACACTGACCTATGTGGAAAATATAATAAGTATAATGACATATAGCTCTCTACCATGTCTGTGCCACCAGATCTTCAAATGAATCCTACTTTGAATGTCCAACCTTAACCAATTTGATAATCGGTTGAATTATCAATAAATATACCAGGCTCAGGACCACTGATGGCTGTGTTTTCAGGAAATAGAACGTTAGTCCAGAAACCCCAGCTATCCTTCATGCTTTACTAGGTGGAGTTAAGATCGTATTTTTTTCTTGATCTTAAGGCCCAGCTGTGAAATACTTTCCTCAATATAGCCAATAGATTCTATGAGTAGCACTTCTACAACTGGTATGCCATTATGGACTTACAATGTCTCTTGCTCTTGGAGAAAGATCCCCTGAGCATCCCTGTCCACGTTCCATCCGGAGAGGAGCATGTTCAGAAGCTCAGCCGTGCCATGGGAGCTTCTAGACATCTACCACATTCTTCAATATTCTCAGATTTTCCCACAATTCATTCCCAGCCATTTCTTTTATTAGCATGTATTTATGGTACGTGACAAACGGCTTGAGAAATTAGTGTATTTACGTATTGCATCTTGATCACTTGACTTCCCTTCCCCCTCCCTACCGCTTGCTTCCCGTCACCTCCCCTTTCTATCTCCACAAAGACTACCTTACTTTCTTCCACGTCTCTTTTACTTTCTTATGGTTTGACTTGGTTTTCTCATACTAGAGAAACCATTCTGTGTCTGATTCATTTCATTAAGTGTAACAGTTTCATGTACATCCGTTTTCCTACAAATGATTCAAATTTATGTCTCTTTATGTCAGAGTAGTGCTCCATTGTGTAAATACACCACATATTCTTTATTCATCTATTGATGGACATATCACCTGCTTCCAAGATTCAGCTATTATAAGAAGCCATCCTTGTATAAACATGAGGGTGCATGTGTCACTGTTGTACGGTATCTGTAACTCAGGAAGACAGAAGAGGATGAGCTGGGTCAAATGGCATATCTGTTTTCTTTTTCTTTTTGAGGAATCTTTATATTGATTTTCATAATGGTTGGATGAGTTATAGTCTGATCAGCAATGTCGAAGGGTTCTTTGTTCCCCACAACTTTGCCCAAATGTGTTGTTTTCTTAAGTTTTTGATATCAGCCATTCTTGTTGGAGCTGGATGGAACCTCAGTGTTGTTTTGATTTGCATTTCTCTGCCATTTATTTGTACTACTTCTGAGAACCATCTGTTTATTTCAGTTGCTCACATTTATTGGATCTTTTATTTTGGAGAGTATTTTTTCAGTTCTTTGTATATTCTTGATAATAGTCCTTTGTCTGATGAGTAGTTGGCAAAAATTCTTCCCATTGCATCAGTTCTGTTTTCACTCAGTTGTTTACTTCACTGAGCAAAAGTTTTTTTAATTTGACATAATTCCACCTGCTGATTTTTGGCATTACCTCATGCACATTGGGTGTTTTATTAAAAAAAGTCCACCCAGCTATTTTTGTTAACCATTGATCCAGTCCTTCAGGTAATTGCCATTACATTATAAGCCCCACATGATGCATAGTTGAGCTATGCATCTATGTATCTAATGCTAAATTTTGGTATGGGTATTAGATGAAACTAAAGAGTAGGTTAATGAGATCAGGTACCAAAATTGGCTTTGCCTGTTGTGACTATACGTGTGCCTCTTAATTGGCTCTGGACCTCAGTTTTTCCAGGTGTAAAATATGGAGGGTAGACAAGATAAGATACCTAGAATCTCTTTCAGTTATACATTTTGAGGACCTATCATTCCTATGTTACATTTTTAGTGTATAGGTTTATCGCTCATTAATTAAAGACTAAAAGAATTTACTGCAGTTCAATATCAAGTGATCCTCGATTCCTAAGGAAAGCTAACGAGAAAACAGTTTATATTACACATGTTGTAATTTGTTGGCAGCACATGCGTTCTTAATGAATTCAGTTGTCTTATTTAAACAGTTGCTTAGATTTGATAACAGTTGTACCAACACACCCTAATGAATTAGTATGCTGATTAGTCTGACAGTTATCCTGATTCTGACACTTCAAACTTAACTGTTTCTGGATGGCTGTGTTCTGACCTCTTTAACTTTTGCGTAATTGCCTTGTCTTTAACAGGTAAAATCTGTTTCTAATTTCCCACACAAAAAAATTAATATCTCTATACTTGGGCTGCAACTACTAGATGCAGTTGGTCTTTTTTATATTGTGAAATACGGGTTTTATGATTTTAGAGCACTAGTATTTGCATTGGTATGCTGCCCTCCATCATACTTTTTATACGTGTTATCTTAGTGTCTAAAGCATCCTTTGGAAATATGATTTATTATCTCCATTTTACAGAGAAGGAAACAGGATCAGAAAGATTATTAAATAGCTTGCCAAGGGTCATATTGCTAGTAAGTAGTAGAGATAAGATTCTAACATCAGGCTCACTGTGCTCTAAAATCATATCCCTTAGACACTCTGAATGGCGCTAAGGAAATCTTATTGCCATGTCATTGAATAAATATCGCCCCCTGGAGTTGTGCAGGAATTGGTGGAAATATTTTAGCCAGCATATTCCTGGGCTTAAAGGGGCAAATAGGAAGGGAGGACTAGAGATAATGGATAGCTGTAAATTTTTTCCCGGTTATGTCACAGGTGTATAAATAGGAAAATAACATTTTTTAAAATATCCTATGAACTGTAGAGATCTCAGGACTGTAGAATCACCATGCTTTTGTTCTTTGGTTGGTTCCTTTCACAAAAACTTTAGATTGTATAGATGAAAACAGGAGGGAGATTAGGCAGTCCTGGCCTCTCACAGGGCCTCTCAGCTGCTTTGTGTCAGTCTAGCCTTGTTGCTATGAAAAACAGGCCTAGCAATTTTAAAGGATTTTATCAAGGTCAAAGAACTAGAAGCAAATCTATATGACTCCTAATGAACAGCAATTTCTTTAATACCAGTTCAATGTAATATTATTATTAAATATCCACAATCCAAACTCTACTCTTATATTTATTGATTTGTGTATCTCACTGTGATCCTATTATTTTGTCTTGGAAAAAATCAATTAAACAGGCATAATATAGACTCATTGGCATTCTTGAAATTCTTTTCTCCAAAATGATATCTCCCTGTTTCCTATTGTAGTTTAGATCCAAAATATCCCTCAAAGACTCGTGTGTTCAGTGACAGGGCTTTCAGGAGGTGATTGGATAAAAAGGACTCTAATTTTATTAATGGATTAATTCACTGATGTGTTCATAATTTTATGGCATTATTGGGAAAGAATGAAAACTTAAGAGACAGGATTAGTTAAAGGGACTGTGTCATGGAGATGACCTTCGGTTCTGTATCTTGTCCTTGGCCCCTTCTCTGGCTCTTCTGTGCTTTATCTGCTTTCTGGCCGCATGAGCTGAGCAAGTTTCTACCACCACACATGCCTTTCCCCCATGATATTCCTGCTTCAGTGCCATTGGCCATGGACTGACGCTGAGAACCAAAATATACGTTTCCTTCTTTAAGCTGATTTTCTCAGTGACAAAAGCTGACTAACACACCTTGGAAGAACAGAATGAGAAGCTTTAATCTTTTGATGCTAGGTCAGGACCCATGGCTACAGGGCTAGTTAAAGGCCCTCAGAAACTGTAAGAGGGCAAAATATCTGGAAATGTGCACAAAGAAATGCTGGCTCCTTGTTGTGTCTGGCTCAGTATCATTGTGGCTGTCTTCTTTGGATTGTAGGAGAATCAGCAAGTGAGGACAGAGTCCTCAAGGTCATTTCTAACCTCCACTCTCTTCTTTTTGTTCACTAAAAATCAGTCACTTTTCAAAAACCCAAAGCCATTCATTTGGTTTGCTGGGTTCTTACACTGACTAGCAACCTGCAGAGTTTGAAGTCAGACGTGTGTGGCCAGTTCTGGCTGTTCAGTTGTGACATGTATTGCAGATGACAAGGATCCTGAAAGTTGATGTCTTCAATTCATGTGGGTCAGAGTTTCTTCTCCTGAAATGATAGTTTTTATTTTTTTGCATTTATTATAAACAGAGATGATGTTATAAAGTTATGTATGTGATAACACATTTGTACTTAAACCTTAGACGCCAGAGGAGAGACTTTCAGCTAACTTGTTTCAAAGAAAAATGAGCTGCCCCAAGTAGAGCACCAGTTTACTTAAGGGCCATTGCATATTAATTCAAGGTCCTAAGGGTAACTTCACTGTTATCCATATTCATTATTCTTCTTAAAATAGGAGTGATTTCCGCTTTATAATTTTAGTCATGCTAGCCTTCCAGAGAGATTTTTAATAACCTGTTACTCCTATTCTGACTACAAGTTGAATATCCCTTATCTGAAATCCTTGGGAAAAGGAGTGCTTTGAATTTCAACTTCCAAATTTTGAAATGTTTGCGTGTAGATAATGAGATATCTGGGGGGTAGGATTCAAGTCTAAGCACAAAATTTATGGATGATTTGTATGTACTTTATACACCTAAACTGAGGTTCATTTTATATAATATTTTAATGGGTTTTTTTGTTGAAACAGTCTTTATATTGAAGTTGAAGGAACTAAAGAAGTCTTTTTTCCCTCTTGGGGACAGTAAATACAGTTTTTTATATGTCTTTGTTTGCACTGGAGATCTTCACAAGAGGCCAGGCATGGAATTTTTCACTTGTGGTGTCTATCAGTGCTCAAAAAATTTTGGATTCTGAAGCATTTTGAATTGCAGATTTTCCAATGAGGGAAGTTCAGCTCATACTGTGAACTGTAGAAATCTACAAGTATTTATAGGTATTGGCAACTGCTATATTAGCACCACAAAGTAGGTTCTTTGAGAACCTATTTTCTTTTTCATAAGTAGTAAAAGGAGAAGTAACTTATTCTTCAAAGCAAGCATAAACTGAAGCATATCTTAGCATTTCTCTTGAACATGAAACCTAAACTCCATGACTGATTCAGTTACCTCCTGGTCTTCTGCCTGTGTTGTAAACATTATCCTTCAGTGTGTCCCTGTGCTGTTTTTTGGACCTAGTTTTGCATGTCTCATTTCCTACCCCACGCGTTCATTCAGCACTCTGTAAAGGTCCAGCCTCAAAGCACCTTCACCAACTTGATTAACCATCCTTTTGGACATCAGATGTACGCAGTACAAAGCATCACATAACGGCAAAGTAGTAGCCCAGCTCCATCTGAAAACATGGCTGGCAATCCCCAGGCAGAGAGAGGCAGGACGAAATAAGCTCTCTCTCATTCCAAGAGTTAATCCAGACAGTTTTATTTCAGTGTTAGCTATATTCAGAAGTTGGAAGATAGCAGATTGTTTTTCCACAAAGCAAGCTATTTTGAAGTGCCATAGATTTTCATCAGCACAAAGGGTGTTCCACAAGCGTTGCCCTTCTGCACACAGCTTGTCAGATGATGGTAAAAGCCCAAGCTTCTGAGTGCGATTAGAATTCCAGGGACACAGATGTCTCTGATGTCTCCTTCCTCCCCTCCTGGCCCTAGCTTGCCCTTGCTGATTGGCATGCTAGAAAGGAAACCTCAGTGGCTTTACTCTGGATTCCCCTGGGGTGAACAGAATCTAAAGATTCAATCACGATGTGACTTTCTATTGTACTTTTCTTTTAAACAATGCAAGGTCATCTTTCAGTGAAATGCATGAACAGTCACCTTCTGATGCCCCAGACATGGGTAGTATAAAGTGAGGTAACAATCACTTTAGGGGAAAAAAGAAAACTATTTTTTCTAACAGGATTCTTATGAGGGAAAAAAAAAAAGGTGATTTACATGGTCATTCTTTTGTTTTGTTTTGTATGTTTGGTTTTGGTTTTGGTTTTGAGACAGGGTCTTGCTGTGTAGTCCAAGTTGGTTCTGAACTCATTATGTGAGCCAGGCCTGTCTGGAACTCATAGTAATCCTCCTGCCTAGGACTCCCAAGGGCTGGAATTATAGGCATGGACCACACCCATCTTATGTGGTACTGGGGAATTAAACTTGGGGCCTTATGACTGCTAGGCAAACACTGTAGGCACTGAGCTATTCCTCCAGCCATATATAGTCATTCTTAATTCACATTTATTACCATAGTGCTGCGAGGGAGTTATAATATTGCCATCATTTTTGTATTTCTTTTGCTTTAATGGATTTTTTTTGTCAGCAAATAAAGGTTTTATGGGACATGAAACTCTGACTAAAAGACATTAAAACAAATTTATGTCTCAAGAATAAAGACATACATAACTATTTTCCTACCACCCAAACTTCACTTTTATGTGAGTGTGGGCATACACCATCATGCACGTGCACATACACACACAAAACATTACAGTTCATAGAAACAGTAAAGTTGTTTTAATGCCACCATCTTGTTGTTTTGGTTGCCTACATGCAGACCCAGCAACAGAGAAGGGCCCACGCGCTCGCTGAGGCGCTGCTGTGACAGAACGCTGAGCTCATCTTAAGGTTCTTTACATCAAGATCAATTCATGTCATAGTTCTTCTGGTGACTATGTTTGCTGCCCTTGAAAACACAACAAAATAGCAAACTTCAGTTATCCTCCACCTTGTTGCAGATAAAGAATATGTTTCATGGGGAGTTTGCCCCAAATCCCACAGCTGTTAAGGGTCAGAGCTGGTGCTTCAATCAAGATCTGCCACTTGTTCCCCATCCATTAAATAGAGACCATGCCACCCAATTTCCTTTAGCAAGTACAAGTCTATAGGTTTTTTTTTCTTGTATTGATTCAACTCAGTAGAATAAAGGAGCAACACCAGTTTATCAAGTCCATTGTGAGATGTGAATTAAAAATTACGTTTGAAAGCTCGTAAATGACATATAATTATATTAGTCATATAAATACAAAGACTTATTCATTCTGTGATTTCCTGTACCTTGTGGAAACTAGTGCATGTAGGTAGTGTGATATGTCATCTAAGACTTGTTCTTGTAGGGCTGGCTGAGGGTGTAGCTCAGTGGTAGGATACTTGCCTAGCATGTGCGATTACTGGGTTCATTCCCCAGCCCTACCCACAAAAAGAAAAAAGACTGACCTTATAGAAATATTACATAGAGAGAAAAATATTAAGAATAAAAACAAAAACACACATCAACAAATATAATGCTAAAAATCTTTCTACTGGTAACATGGCAATCAGGAGATGGAGTCAGGAGGATGGCAGTTCCAAGGCCAGCCTGAGCTACACATGAGTTCAAGAGTGGCTTGTTCTACATTGTGAGGCCCTGTCTCAAAAGGAAAAAAAAAAAAAAATATATATATATATATATATATATATATATATATATATATATGTATAAAATTAGGGGCTAGAGGAATGTCTCAGCAGTTAAGGCACTTGCCTGGCAAGCACTAAATAAATACCTGAGTTTGATTCCCCAGCGCCATATAAGCCAGGTGTGGTGGTGCACACCTGTAGTCCCAGGACTTTGGAAGCTGAGACAGGAGGATTGTCCTGAGGCCAAAGCCAGTGTGGGCTCCATAGTGAGTTCAGGCTACAGAGCAAGACCCTGTCTCAAAAAAAAAAAAAGAACCTAAATTAGGAAATTCCAGTTTGTGTCAGCCATTGTGTGAGGTGTGTTTGTTGAATCGTAGCCTGATGTAACGTCTTCCCCTGATAATGCTGCCTGCATACTCTAGAGGCATGCCATTCTGCAGAGAGCTATGAAACACTTTTGACTATGGCTCTTCTACATATTTTTTAGACTTAGGATGACATCACTACGCATGTTGGATATTTTCTGATTTAGCCATGCATCCTCACCTTATTTCCACAAGGTAACTAAAAGGTAAAGTGAGAAAATTGAAGTAGCAAGGACCCCTTCCGTAGGTTCCATCTAGCCCCGTGTGTGACATCAGTGACTAGTAAGTAAGAAAAAATGGGCTCACAGATGCAGATTTCCCTTCCTCAGTGCCAGTGAGATGTTTGCTGTGACACAGCTGGGGGGATGTGGCAAGTCACCCTGATCCAGAGGTGACTGTGTACATCAAATGCTTTTCAATCACATTTCTCCGTCACTATCTTGAACCAAACTGAGGATCCATAGCACACTTCCAAGGTACAACTTCCTGGCTTGACAAGGACATTCCATCAGTGCTGGAATTGTTAAGGCTTTAGCAAGTCTTAAGAGATTTTGTCTACTCCATGCTTAGTCTATAGCAGGTGAGCACCACTCCTGCTTGTAGATGAACCAAAGGGCTTGATGCAGCAAAGACAGTGTAGCCTGGATTCACTTAGCCCTGCCCATGGTAACAATCATTAGCTCTGGGAGTTCCTTTCAGCTGCTTACATTATAAGCAGTATAATGAACTGTAGTATGGACTACCTGTACCTTGAAGGGTCAATATGATGACTAGAGTAAAATTTTAAATGTTGAATCAAATGGGTTTAATATTTTCAATTGACAAGTACTAGTATCTATCTGAGAATCATTTGTAAGTGGAAATTTTAGTATGCATACTCACAATATTACATACTTTCTCCCAGAATAATTATCAGAAGCTTTTTCTCAAGAAAGAAGCAAGAAAATATTCTTTAGATTTCCTAGTCAATGTTTGCCATAAAAACTGAACAACAGAATTCTTTGCTCTGAGTAGGAATCGGCTGAGCTGTGTTATGGATGTTTCGGATGTTCGGGATGAGGCCGAGTTTTGTGCCATGGCTTTACAGAATGCTGAATGCCTTGCATTTGATGCTTGGCATTTATAGAGTGCATGTGTTGCTGCTGACTTACCAAAACAATCATGTTCAAAATGCATCAAGTGACACGGAGCCAAAGTTCAGGGCACATAATTCACATCTTCTACTAGGAAATAAAAGACCTAAACCACATTTTCTGAACTTTACAAAAGAAAGGAAATCCAGTTTTTTCCCTGACTTGCCTTCACCCTACAGTATTCCCTTGAGTCCTGTTCTCATTCCACTGCTAAATGTAGAATGTATGAAACAGCGAGAAAGTTGTTCAATATCGGGAGACATAAAGTGGCATGTTTGTAACAGATGTAAAAAACATACTTTCTGATGCCTATACTCTTAGACCTATAGAAGAATAGTTTTTAAAACAATCTTAGAATGTGAATTTGCTAAGCAATTTACAAAGAAAGTACATCTTTTAAAAATGCACATTCAATGTCATTGTAACTTAATAGCAGAAGATTTAACACCAAAAGACATAAGAGGCATAATCTCTGATAATAAAGGATCTTTTCCTTATTGTATATGAGAAACTTGCATCATTTTCCCCTTTTTTATTTCATAAAAGCCAATAAAACTTTTTCAGTTGACATTTAAAAGCTGTTGTCCTCCTGTAACAGAAACTAGAGCTAAAAATTACATGTAATTTTAGTGAAGGGAGGCTGTAAATTCTCAAGTATAATAACTCATTCAAAGAGGAATCAATGATTTGTTTGTCAAATTTATTTCTGCTTCTCAGAAACCTACTCAGAGCACCCACTTTTTTGGACAGTGGGTCAGATTATATAGTATTCAGGACTGAAAGGCCATGGTTCTGTTCCTTATATGAGGTAGAAGTGAGGGACTTCAGTGAGGTACCTGAGGAAGTACACAGGAAATGAGATTTCTGCAAGCAAAAGGATGCACAAGGTGGAATGTCCCCTCATTTTTGTTTCTGACAATTAAAAATAAGGCTAAATCACTAGATTCAGCACTGATAATTTTTGAAATGTGTATGGATGTAGATTTGAAGATGCAAACATTTTTTTTCCCTCTTTTACCTGCAGTATTCCTATCCAGGATGGGATTTATTCAGAGAAGCATGAGCACTTGGGTTGCCAGATTGGCTAACCAAATTACAGGATATATTAATTACATGCAATGCATTTATACAAAAAGTAAAAATTACCAAAACTATAAGTAAAAAAGTGATTCTTTGTTTTTCTTTAACTCAAGTATTACTGTCTAGATGTACTTTTGCCTGGCAGCCTTTGTGAGGATCCTCTTTTCTGAGTTGTAGACAGCCATAACCAATATGGAAGCACTAAGGCACTTTTGTTACAGCACATTGGATTCCTCATTGACGTTGCACTAGGAAAAAGTTTAATCCTGAGACCAGTGTCTGCTTAGTTTTGAGGAGCTACTGTCACAAGCAAAAGGAACTTGCCATAGATTCTTGGGAGCATCCAGCAAAGGCTTCTGTTCACAAAGGAAGAATTCTTCAGGCCTGTGACCTGAACAGGTAACGAAAGAATAAAGAAGTCTGACAGGAAGATACTGCTTTAAAATTTGGTTTTCCTCTCTGTCTAGTCTAATGCTTTTTCATGGTAATAAAAGTGGCTGGTCTTCCTAGAACCTCTTGAGAGAGCCCACGGCTCAGCTGTAAGCTCTGGCTCATCTTTATTCACTGCCTCGCCATCTGTGTAGAACTGTCATTGTCAAGTAAACGAGAGAAGAAAATAATCCTGTCTTTACTTTGTGTAGGGTTTGGTTTGGTTTACCTCTCTAGGAATACAACTCCCATAGGTGTCACCCCATGGGTTCCATGGACAATTCAAAGGATCACACTTCTGAAAGAATATCTTTCGCATTATTCTCTAGCTGTGGAAGCACATAAATAATAAACATTTCAAATTCAGCTCATGAATGTAAGAAAGCAAGCAAGAAATTATATTACCATATTGGAATACAAGTGCAAGTTTTAATAAAAAGAAGAATGAACACAAATCTTCACTGGCTTAAGAATTTGGGTATCTAGCCTTTAGATGGTTGAAATGTGAGGTGACAAACGTGTATCTGCCTGAATATGTGTAGATGCTTGGGTATGTGGGTGTATATGCCTTTTCAGTGCCATGGATGCTATCGGGAAAGAATTATCTTTATTTTATTTAAATCAGTAGTCCATGCCCGCAAGATAGCAGTAAGAAAGACAGCTTTTGAGCTTAAGTGTGTAAGCAAAAACTGGTTGGTTGTGCTTTCTGAAAATCTGAGTGTAACTGTCACAATTACCTATGATACCATGCCCAGTAGAAACAAACTTTCAAATGGAATCAATATTGCCCCCATTGAACCCAGTTCAGAACATTCTTGTGGGGATCATCTGTATGAACCTGACCGCAAGTATTAAAGGGGCCTCCCATGATGCACAACAGAATATTGCACAAAGGTCTAATCTTGTGATTATTCCTCTATCTTATATATCATTCCCTCTATCTGTGATTTGCACAGTTGGTTAATTTTATCGATCTTCCCAGTTCCCATTATAAGAGGTTGAGACATGTAAGGGAAACAAATGCTTCTTACAGGTTGAGGTGGCTGCATACACTTTTCATAAAACCAAACTTGGTCCTGATGGTGAGTTTCTAGGATTGTCAATTTCAGGGTGGTGGGGGAGAGAGGTGAGCAGGGCAGGTAAAGGGGAGGAAAAGCACTTTTTTCCATCTTAAGAAAGTTTTTATGGTATCAGTACACTTTCTGTGTTTTCCTTAAGCTGTTGACTTTTCAACTTGAATGAGATAAAGTGTATTTATGTTAAATTTATATCACTTAAAAGCAGATAATCCTCTCTATGTATTTTGCCTTCTGCTCTGTATATTTTAAGTTAGGATAATTATAATATTCTTCCTATTGCTGTGATAGGAGATTACCAGAAATTTAGTGGCTTCAGATAACAAATTTATTATCTCATAGATCTGGAGGTCAGAGAGCTAAAATAGATCATTGGGGCTGAGTTCCTTGCAGAAGTCATAGGAAGACTGTTTTCTTGCTGTTGCTAGCCTCTCGAAGGTACTTGCGTTCCTTGGCTCACGGCTTGTTGTTACATTTTTAAAGTCCTCAATGCAGCATCTTCGAATCTCTCTCCCTATCTCTGACATTGTCACTTTCGCCTTAAGACTCGTGTGTTTACATGGACTCCACACAAGCAATTCAGTATAATCTTCCAGTCCGAAGATCCTTAGTCCCAAAGTTCCTTATATCACGTAAGATTCTAAGACACCAAGATGTTTGGGAAGCCATTATCCTACCTATCATGCCATAAACAATTCTAAAAACTATATTGTAGCCTGTCAAAGGACAACAATTTAGTTTAAACATCTTAATTGGCTTTATTTTCAGTTGGGTAACACCTCATTCCATAAAAGAGGCCAAGTGTCCAAATCAACTGAACAGAAGAGGTAGGTCTCACAAACATGAGAAGCCTGAGAAATACACACACACACACACACACACACACACACACTTTAAAAGTTAGAAGTTACTTTCCTTGTAAGACAAGTGCAAAGAACAGACCAGTAGAAAAGAATAACATCAGACTACATCAGGTTGTCAGGATTAAAGCTGGAGACCTTTGTTGTCACATTTTTGGCCTGTTTGAGAAATTTGTCTCTTACTCTCCTTCATTGCTCAGAGGGTCAGATGACTTAATTTTGGGCTGGTGTAACGTTACTTTAGTATGGTTGGTTCTGTTTTGACTTTGAGTTTGATCTTTTGGGGCCCAGTTACAACAGCTTAGGCCAAAACAATGACCTCCTTTAATTTTTGTTTAACACGCTAATGTGTAATATAGTCTTACATTTTATTTTTTATATTTAATTATATTGAATTGACTTTTATGTAAAATGTATATTTTATATATCCACATCTTGTAGAATTCTAGATATCTCCTAAAAACTATATTATTTGTGCTAATTTGTTATAATTTAAGACTTTTACATTTTAAAGCATGTAAACTTTTAAAGACATCCAATATTTGCATGATTAAAACAATTTGCCAGGTTCTACAATATCAAGAATTGTCCCACTTTATCAAGGTGGCATGTTGGTGTCTTGGCCCTTTCTCTTTACTTAAAGGGTTTTTTTTTTTTTGTAGTAATTAGGCAAGTTGTCTAAGTTTCTAGAAAGTTAGATATTTACTAGATATTTAAAGCTTTTGATGATGAAGATAGTATAATTCATTTGATTTTGTTAAAAATCATTCTCCTTGTTATTTCTCTTCCCTGTACCCTCAGAAAATGATCGTAATGCCCTCCTTACAGATAAGTTGTGGGTATGCCTCTTGAGGCATTGAGAGCTTCCATTTTATATTTGGTATAAAATACCAAGGCCAAATTTATTTAACACATAATCACTCCACTCTAGCTAGATTTAACTCTTTAAGTATGCATGTTACAGAAACTGCACCTAAAATGCAGTTACTTTGTTAATTCAACAATGTTTGGTATATCTTAAGGTGTGTGATCCCTTTTCCATGACGATGTTTTGCTACTAGTAGGATCTTTTTCTGCTCACAGAATATTTATGACGCCAAACTCACGAATCTTCCACACCCAGCAGTTCCCCCATCTCTTTCCACATATTAACTAAACCTCTTAAAATTTAGTTCTGACACTCCCCAGAGTTAGTGCAGAATCGGTAAAGACTCAGGCCCAAAAGAGTGCCCCGATTTCAGATGTCAGTTATAGGTAAGTTTACCCACATTTCTATGAGTTGGCTATAAATCAGAGGCTTCCCATCATCTCCTTTGCAGGTTTGATAATTTGCTGTAGCGATTCATGAACTCCCTTGTATTTACCTAGCTTATTATGAGCTAATGTATAATGGATTCAAATGGATGCCTTGGTGAAGAGGTGCGTAGCATAAGGTCTGGAGGGGTCCTGGACACAGAAGCCTCTCTCCCGGATGCACCTGTGGTGTGCTGCTCTCCTTGCATGTAGGTGCTCCCCACCACTGGGGAATTCTTATTGAGGTCCCATTACCTAACATGACTGATTAAATTATGGGTCATTGGCATTGAACTCATCTCTAGGCCCTTTCTCCTCCTTGGAGGACAAGGGTCAGAGGTGAGCCTGAAAGTTCCAATACTCCAGTCCTTTGGTTGATTCTGCTGGTAACCAGCCCCCGTCCTCCAAGAGCCCCCTCATAGATATGAACTCAAGTATGATGGGCATGGATTTACTCCAGATAGCAAAAGGGGTGCTTCTCTCACTGTTGACTAGAAAATTCCCAGGACTTAGGGCTCAGAGTGTACCAGGAAACGAGGTCAGAGATCTACTGATCTTGTTATATCTTATGTTTTATCTTATATCTCATGTTTTATCTTAAATCTTGTCTTCCTGCTGTGACAAAATACAGTAGCATTAAAAGAAAAAGGCTTTGAAAACAGAGATCTGAGTTTGAATTTTTCACCTTCCATTAGTCTGTGATTGAGTTATTTGATGTCTTTTCCCCAAAAAGAATACAAATAACTTGTAAGACTGTAGTAAGCAATAAACAAGATCATGGGTAGGACAAGTAGCAGATCCTGCAGGGAGTGCCAGGGATCATCATAAGCATTTGGTCGTAGTTGTTATAATTAATGTTTTATTTGAATTCTGTATTTCTATTGCCCATCCTTCCCTTCTGTTAAAGAAACCTGATTTCCAGCTAGGCACAGAGGAGGGAATAGAGGTAGAGACGTGGAGCTTTTAAGACATCTTCTTTCTGTACCACATGTTGTAGAAGGGCAGCCAGCCATATGCATTTTGTATTTGCATTATTCTTATTCTTCCTGTAAGAAGCCAGTGAGTGATGATAACACAGTTTTCTTGAGTTGCTTCCATGCACTACTTTTTTAGCTTATGTTAACACTAAAGCAGTTAATGATATTCCTGTTTTAGTGATGAACAAACCTAAACAGAGCGGTTACTTAACTAGTCTAAAATTACACAGACAACAGAAAGCAATCAAGATTTGAACCCCCAATTGTCTGGTATCTGTTGGATTCTTTTCACTTTCCTCACTGGAGAGACAGGAAAGTAGAAAAATTTTAAAGCAGCTATCATTAATTGGAATTTATGTTTAAAAGTTCCAAGTGTTCCTCTAACAAAATTAGTTTATATTCTCATTTCTGGGGCAGTAGTAGTATTCTTGACATAAAGTGATGCATTTTTTAGTGTAACATTTGAATTCCTTGTAATTAGTAGTGTTCTTGACATAAGGTGATGTATTTTTTTAGTGCAGCATTTGCATTACAGAATATACTTCTTAATTGCAATTTTCTAGCTCAGTGCTTGACTGATAAGTTTACTTTTTGTAATTTTGCTCTTCTTACAGTTTTTAGAACCTACATTCTTTTCCTCTAGAAATACACATTTGAAATTGTAAGTCAAAGAAAATTATAATTTGATGTATTGAAATGTAGTACATATATTCATACATATTTCCAGGAACATATGTTATATTAAGCATAGCATATTTATATTTCTAAATTCTTGTGCATGTAAACATTTATAGGTCAGTGATAAAATGGATAATTAGGATGAAGTCATAACCAAGCAGCCTTTAAAATTAGAATTTGTATAAATCTTGGGGGATAATAAAAGGCTTTCTTCTGTCATTAAGAAAATAATTGCAAAACTATGACTTCCCACATTTAAGAATATTCTACTTTTTAGCTTCCTCTCTTAAAAACTGAATACATGCAAGAAAAAAATAATTGGGTATCTCTCTTTTTGAAAATAAGTAAAGGGCGAAGGATATAGTTCAGTGTTAAACCATGTGCTTAACAGATATACAAGGCCCAGGCCCCAGTAACAACAAAAAAGAGTTGGATTGGGGTGAAGATTAGGCAAAATTGGAGAAGTTTTAAACTGTGATGCAGATAACAATAGATAAAACCAAATTTCTTCTCAACTTTCTCTTTCTGTTAAGAACAGTAAGTTGACACTTATCATTTGAGGCTATCTGCTTCCAATTAGCAAGGCAGTAAATGAAAGGATCTATCAGGAAGACACAATCATCTTTTCCATTACTGATAAAAACACAGGGGAAATAAGCATTATCACTGCTCAGCAATAGGGTATTTGGATCATTGTAGCTATAAAAATGAATGTGTTAAAAATTGAGCCTTAGAGCAGCTTGGCATTGCAAATTTGTATTTTGATGTTCCTTCAGCACTGTTATGTTCCAAATAAAAGAAATAAAAATGAAATGGTCACTTTCAGAAAAATATAATAAGTACATTCGTAAACTAGAAATATGACAGGATCACAGAGCAGTTTGTAAGAATGAAGCTTGTTGCCTGCTGGCTCCAGGTTGGGGTGGTAAAAGTTTGAGTTCTGTGCCACAATAGAGATGAAAAGTACCCAACACAGGACAGGAAGCGGAAGTCAGATTCCCTGCTTGGGATCATATATTTTCAGCACCAGAAAGGAGTCTACAGCAATTATGTGACGAATTGCTCCCGTGGGGGAGAATCTATGTTCCAGGGAAAGCTGACATAGCTTCCCATTCAAGACCAAGATCTCTTGATCACTCTGCTATATCAGTATCATCCAGGACTAGAGCCTCTAACCATCGCTGAAAGTCCTGGGTCAGAAGAGAAAATAATAAAGATTGGTCCATAGGAACAAACGGCCAATGCCTGGAGAAGAGGGAAGAAAGTAAAATTGTCACAGGAGGAGAATGTGCACAAATCCTCTGGTACCTGAGAAAGCACCACCTACCCCAAATCGAGAGTTTAACTCACTCCAAATGCGAAATTGGGGGGGGGGGTGCGGAGGAGAAATCTAGTGTGTTAAGGATTCTCAAAGGATAACAGAAGGAGCCTCTTGGCACATCTCTGTGATTCTAGTTCTGAGGGAGGCTGAGGAGAAGGACCACAAGGCTGAGACCAGTCTGGGCCCTGAGTTCAGACCCAGTATCTCTCATACACAAGTACACACACACACATACACATACGCACACATACGTGACCTGGAAAAAACATTAAAGTGCTATAAGAAAACATGAACTAGTAAGAAAAATAATTCTGAGGGTGAAAAATATAATCTTGAAATATCCTCATTTGATAGAATAAACACTAAGTTGATCATAGACACAGAATTGAGCTGAAAGATATTAATGAGAACTTCACACATAGTATAGTACACAACAATGAAGAGTATAAAGGAGACTGTTTAAGATGGAATGAGAGGTTCTCCAGGAGTTTCTGAAGAACACGGTAGAAAACCAATATTTGACTACATAATGGGTAAAATTTATAGAATTTAAGACTAACTTAAGAATACTGTCAAGTCTCAAATAAAACAAAGCATTACCTAGAGACGATCATAGTGACAGAACAGAATATCCCAAACAAGAAGAAAAATCTTAAAAATTACTAAAAATGACAGTTTTTCCTTAAGGGAGAAAAAATCTTAAAACTATTAAAAATGAAAGTTTTACTTTAATGGAAAAACAGATGTTTCTTACCAAGAGGTGGGGGACAGAAACTGAATTGTAGGCAACTCTGTGGAACACATCTCTTATGGGGAAGTAAAAGCTCAATAGGCCCTTACTCCATAAGGATAAGAACTGGTACAGGCTGGCCAAAAATAGGATCTTCTTCCTTCCCCAGGAACGTAAGTCTCCTGCAATTAGCTGTTCAGAAAGTGATCACCTTATTTTTAAATGAATAATAATCCCAAAATCAACATAGATGGTTCTGTCAGTTACTATGTGTATGTCTTGAAAAACTCATAAATTTCTTAAAACCACAATTTTTGTTTTTGTGAACTGGGCTAATAGTTTCCTTCCTGTAGAACTGTGGGTAAGATTAAATAACATAAAATATGTAAAACATACCACATTGTGAAAACATCAGTAAATATTTGCAGATCAACAAAGACCAGTCAGGCAGATTCCCCAGGGCTGAGTGCTGACTTGCTTTCTCTTTCCTGTTCCTCCCTAGAGAGTTGCGATTAAGAACAGTCAGTAGTAACAATACCTAAGTTCGTATCTCAGCTCTTTCACCTACTAGCCTTGTGATCTCAGCCGAATTATTTCTCTGGCTCTGAGGTTTCCCATTTGTGAAGTAGGGATAACAGTAATATCTGCTTCACAATGTTGCTTTGAGGATTCAGTCAATTCCTAAATGATACTTTGAACAATGTTTTCAACAAAGTAAATATTCAATATTATTAATTAGTAGTACTTCTGCTTTTCAAGAAAAAAAAGTTATACCATAGACATGATTATCACATTTGTCGGGTTTTTAGGGACAGTTACCATTTCAGGAGATGTGATTCTTTTAAACATAACCAAGCATTGACTGGTGTGGGGAAGGAAGTCTAGGCTTACATTATAATGTCTCTATTCCTCAGCCATGTATTTTAAAGTTTGATTTGGACAGTATGGGATACTGTCTTAGTAGATCATGACCCAAATTCTCTTTTTTTCTGTGGTTAATATCTTTTTTTTTTGTAAGTTCACTGTGTGTTGATAACTGTCTGTTGTAATAACATACTAGTTATGACCCTAAAGCAAAAGTCTCCATACCATAAGCCTTGGGCTGAATTCATCCTTTTTCTATGAATAAATTTTTTATTGCAACATGGCCCACTAGTTTCTTTATAGGTTATATGATCAAATAATACAGTAAATTTTTTAAATGCTTTTATGTTTATTATAACAAATGATGCTTGAGTCTTGACCTGGAGGGATTTTTGTCAACTTTTTGAGATTGGGGTACAGGGAAGAGGTGCCCAGGACAAAACTTTTGAGTTTGTGTTGTTGGCTTCGTGGGCCAGGAAGTGAGAGAGGGCATCCGTTCTGGGTGTGGGAGGCCTGATTGGCAGCCTGAACGACATAAAGGAAGAAAGGGGAAACGTTGTTATAGCTTCTTCCTAAGAACTCTCTGGCCTTTGCCTGAGTCTTCAGACATCAACCGGCTTCTCACTTCACTTGACTTTTGTGTGTAATGCCGTGAGTAGCTCTCCAGTGTCTGCCACATGCTTTTGCCATTGCTGGCTGCCCATGAATGGACTGTGTAAGACCTTCTGAAACTGTTAGCCAAAATAAGTCTTTCCTCCCTTAAGTAATACATGTCAGGTATTCTGTTCCAGCAATGACTAAGTAACTAAGACATAATTCATTGTCATTTTGACTTGGGAAAGACGACAGAAGTCATATGGTACCAGATCTGGTGAATAAGGTGGATGAGGACACATCAGGGTCTTGTTGTATGACAACAGTTGCCATACCAGAAACAATGTGTGATACAGAACATTGTCGTGGTAAAGGATAAAATCATGCACCTGTTTTCCTTTGCTATTTTCTGTGCATATTGTTCCTTAAATGCTATGAACACTTTAAAGAGTCAGAGTTCACTGCAGTGTACCTCCATATAAACTCGGCTACCCAAAGGTCAGAAATCACAATATCACTTTGATGTTGGATCTCGATTGACACATTTTTCCCTGTGAAACACTTGGAGATTTCCATCGAGAAATCTGAACCTTGGTCTTAGGAACATACCCATGCACCCCAATTTCATCCTTCCTGTAGACATGCCTTACAAAGCTGGAATCTGAAGCAATGCAATAGTACTACTCCAATGAAATTGAAAAATGGTGTTGCTTTTGTTTGACTCAGAACACACAGAACAACTTTTGTACTCACTTGCCTCAAATACACATTATGTTGCTAAAATACTTTGAATGGAACATGGAGGTGTTCCGATCTTCAGAAAGTTCTGAAATAGTCAGCTACCTGTTTGGTTGAATTGCTTTGCTTACTCTTTCAACATCCTCTTGCATTTTTGATGTTGAAGGATATTCTGGTCTGTTCTGTCTTCACAGGCTCATGACCATTAAGAAGTCACAGCAACCACTTGGAAGCTGTTGCTATGGTCACTGCAATAACACCATTAACTAATTTTAGTGATTTGCATGTTTCTTTAACACTTTTGCAATTTGAAACAAACTTCCACGTTAATGGGTGGTTTATGGTTCTTGACTTATGGCACACTTTAAAACACACCTTCTCTCAGCAGTCGCTCTCAACCAAGTGACAGCACCAAACAAGGGAAAACTTGTCTACACGCCGCTGCTCCAGCTGAGGATCCCTGCCTTGCCCTTGGATGCAGTCACTGTATTTTTAGTCACATCTGTCTGTGGCAATTTTCATGCTACGACTCTGCTTGCACCAGAAACGCTGTGGCTGACAAAGCCCAAAATATTTAGTGTTTGAGAAATTTACTGAGTCCTACCCTAAAGATTTTTATTAATTCTTTAGGCACAAACAGCACTGTGGGGATACATTTAATGATAGACTATAATGTACTCTAAAAATATAAAGGACAATATAATTAGAAATTCAAGTAGTTCCAGTCCCCAAAGGTGGGAGGGTGGGTGGGTAGGGGTGTGTGTGTGTGTGTGTGTGTGTGTGTGTGTGTGTGTGTGTGTGTGTGTACATAAAAGCTGTTAACCTATAAGGTGATAGTCTGGAGATAGTCTGGAATCCTGCTCCTTTTCTCAGTGTGAGAAATGTCAGGTTTAGGACTGATCTTTTTGTTAAGGGGTGTTGTCAAGGCCAGTATTCTAAAATTAGAGAACAGAGCAGAAAGAGGGCAGACAGGGACAGACAATGCAACTTTCACTTTTAATCACAGAACTCAGCTCCCTGTGGAGTTGCCTGGCCAGGATCCTAGTTGAGAGGGGAGATCTTTGTAATGTTTTTGCCTTTATTTTCAAGGCCTGTTGGACTTTGGATGAGCTGTGCGCTCTCTCTCTCTCTCTCTCTCTCTCTCTCTCTCTCTCTCTCTCTCCCTCTCCCTCCCTCCCTCCCTCCCTCCCTCCCTCTCTCTCCCTCTGCTTGGTAGGCATTGGCTCTACCACAGAGCTACGTCCTCAACTCTTATTTATTTATTTTGACTTTTATTTGTTATTTATTTACTTGAAATAGGGTTTCACTAAGTTGCTCAGGGTGACCTAAATCTCAGCCAATAGGAAGGAGCACCATTTAAATCTGTTAAGAAGTTTTAAATGAATAAAAAGTAACAGGAATTAAATACAGGGGTGCAGTTGAGTTGGCCGTGCATATAAGTGTTTATGCTCAGGCTCGCTACTTGCTCCCCTTCAGTCATTACTGCAGGGAATCAGACAACAGATACTTAATAAGAGGTGGAAGATTCTTAGGTATACTGGCCACTTAAATGTGTGCATTTCTTTTAATTCCACAACCACAAATGACAACAAATATATTGATGCTCATTTAAAAGCCAGCAAAAGCTCTCAGTTGGAAAACCATCTAGATCTTGGATCAGAATTTAATAAGAAGGAAAAATACTTCCTGGTTGCCAAACCCCAAGGCATCATAAGGTGTTCTTTCTCTCTGGTTACTATTTCTAGCCACCCACAACTCAACAAGGCATCTCGCACACTCACGCTGCCTAGAGATAACTCACTGTATCTGGCAGACACGCCTTAGTATGGAGAAGCCCAAGACAAAGAAGCTGTGCTGCATCTCGTCCTACTAGAGCAGTGTCCCAGACCTCTTGGGCTGACAGAAATAATACCCTATGCTTTGTTGATTTTCTTATTTTTAATCTCTAAAAGATCAACTCTGTCCTAGCCCTTGTTGAATTGAGCAGGAGTTCCTCTGTGGCAGAGTCTGTACTATGCGTGGTGTGAGGTGTTCTACCTGCACCCTGCCCCAGTGTCCTGGCCTGCCAGTTCTGGACTGTTCATACCATTCCTCCTGAGTGTCAGCCCCAAAGCCACGGAACGAGGCTTTGGAGGTTTTTCTCTTACATGTTGCCAAAGGACATACCTTGATGTCCACAAGAAGAAAGTAATGTGATTATGAAGCTTGAAAGAATAATTAGGTGGCAGTAAGAGCTCAAAATTCAGATGAAAACTACACTTTTCCTCCTGGTCTTAAACAAAGAAACATAAGCACCAGCAGCTTCTTAAAAGCATACAAATTTAAATATGTTGATGGGAATAACTACTATTTGGAGGACCTTCAAGTTTGCGTAGTTCTCAAGCCACTTTTAATCTTTTTAAAAAATATTAATTTTTTACTTGTCTTACACAGTGTAGAGTTCATCCTGTTTGCATTCATCTTCCCTGCTGTTTGTACCCCTTGTTTTAGATCCCTTGTGCCGTGCTCCATTTAGTCAAAGTAGAAAAAAAAATCACAGTGCCATACATACTGTGTAACCTCTAATAATTATGTCTGGATAAGCTAACATACAAATTAAAATACACATGTTCTTGATATCTTGTAGTCCACAAAAGGAAATGATTACTACATTTTGTCAAACTAATGCCAATATGATGATATGTTAAAACATTCAGCTTGCAGCTGCAAGTTAGTAAGCCATATAAGGTAAGGCTTTAATTATAGCTCCATCCAGCAGCAAAAATGCTCAGTTAGACTCATGTAAGATTTTCTTTGAAGCTGTTTTTTTTTTTTTGCCCGAATTTTTAAAAGTTAAGAAAAAGAGTATCATCCCCTATTCATCTATCCTTTTCTTTTTTCTTGGCTTTTAGGCATCCTTCAATCCTGCTTTCTCCCTCAGAACTAACCAAAGAGAAATTTAGTCAGTCAGTTAGCCGCTACTCTTTTTTCTGGTTAATGGTTTTCTACTTCTGAACTGCGAATTTTCCACTAGTCTTATTATTTTGACCAGCTCTTGAGTGCAAAATAAATATAAAGTTCTTTTCTGTATTGAGTATTAATTGTACACTGCTGGTCATCTTACTGAAATCATCACAGTACCAAAGTGAGTAATTTCATGCCCATATAGCATGTTGCTGCCAGCTTTCCTAAGCGGCAGTGCACAGTGAGGTAGCATCTAGTACCGCCTTCACCTGCTGTCTGTAACATGCCTAATAATCATGGTGACTACAGTGTACCATCACACATGTGTGTTGCAAAATTTTTCAGCTTGTCATCTTGTTAAATTTAGTCATCAATATATGCTTAATAAAGGAAGTATAAAACTGTTTCTGCACCCACAATCCACAAGAGAGAATAACTGCAGTATGGAGTTAGGTTTATATAACATTGTTACTAGGAAGTGACCCTCTGTATTCAAATGTCAATCTGTTAAAGTCTACAGTTTTATATTTTAAACTGTGAATGTAGGTCTATGAATACCTATTTTCCAATAGCACCTAATTTTTACCCTTAAAAAGGCGGGGGAGGGAATCCTTATGAAAATTAAAAATTAGATAATTTGTATTTATAGTATTTCTAAATGTTTAACTTTATTCATTACACTTGTCTAGGATTCATTTTTCTGGATCAGTTTTTAATCCTTAATTCTTTTTTTTTTTAAACATATTGAGGTCAGGCCCAGTAGCACAGGCCTGAAATCAGACAGTGAAGCGAGAGGATCCCAAGTCGGAACCCAGCCTAGGCCCATGAGCAACTTAGTAAAACCCTGTCTCAAAAAATCACAAATACAAGTGGGCTGAAGATGTATCTCAGTGCAAAGGCCATGGGCTCCATCCCCAGTGCCATAAAGAAAAAAAAAAGTGTTTAAACAGAAGAGGTGTGAAGACATGCCTGCCTTCATATCCTAAATGGAATAAGTACAGGAAAAAGCAAAATTTATTTTGGTTTGCACTCATCTTTTTTCCCACCAGAACCGTAACAGTTTTGGAAACAGTACTATTTCTACTGAAGAGACAATTTTTCCATATTCATAAAATATCCTGAACTTGTATATTTTGTGCGCAATTATATCTTCAATAGAATCTTAAAAGGACCACCCCACCAGCTTAGAAAAAAAAATGTCATCAAACCACAGTTTTACCTCACCACATCTGGAAGTTGAACTTTTCCATACATTAATTAGAACAGCATAATCTAACGTGAAGACCAATGAAAGTATGAAAATAGGATTTAGAAAAACTAGTGTAAGCTCATCTTTATAAATCCAAGATGTCTTTAATTCTTTATGAAATTATTATCCATTCAGTACGTTTCTAGTGAATACCTACCAGATCATAGACATGATGCCTGGAAATGCCAAAAAATGAAAGGGCAGGTCCTGTGATCAAGAGGCTCCTGGTTTGAGTACAGATAAGGAGCCAGCAGTTTTGGTGAACCCTAATAAATGCTGCATGACAAATGGAGAGCTTGCTGTAACCAGTGATGAGATTACTACCAATAGTCAGTGATGGAATCTTGATTTATCAAGTAGGGAGGGTAATGTTACAGAAAAGATGCAGATTATTCACACTGTAATGGTAAAGGTGAGGACAAAAAAGCAGAGCTCTAAGAGCCACTGATGGAGGAGGGCTTCTTAAAGACAACTCGTTTGCAGACAGAGTACTTGTCTCCACCTTCTGGAATCGGCACCAGGTTCCTGAAGTGTTAAGGTTTTGGTTACCAGACTAATGGAGAGAAAACTGTAATGACATGATGAGGCTAGGACAAGTGAAAATCAACTCTTGAGTCAGAGGTTGAGCCTGCAGGTGCCAGTGTGGCATGGCTATCACCACCACGCTAAGCCTGGGTACAATGGCCGGCCACCCATGTGGGTCGTCCAGCACTCCCTGCCACCTATGCAGGGACCCTCCTTCTGGCTGGCTTTAGGGATGAAGGCACAGGGTGTGTGTTCTGCAACCTGGCACCATCTGGCGTTGGACATCATCATGGTGGTTAGCGCCTCCCACCCCCGACTTTTCCTGCCGACCTTAGGAGTCTGGACGTTGTGTGACCCCCTTTGATATAGCAGTCATGAGGAGGAGGAGAAGCGGGACGGTGATACTGGTGAGGAAGAGACATGTGACTTCCACACATGTGAGGCAACGACTCTCTTCGATGAAAGGAACAAGTACCATGAATCCCATATAAGGCCTTGTTTTGACCCAGCATCTGCTTCTGTCCTCATACCTCTTCTCTGAGAACCAAAATGTGTAAAAACACATTCCAGAAGAAAAATGAATGAAAATTATAGCCCTATTTAAAAAAAGAAAATCTCCTTTTAACATTTAGTTTCCACCTCAAAAGGTGTACCTATAAGAAACTGGAAACTCTCATAGTACAAAAAAGATAGGAATTTTGGAGTCAGCCCATACTTAATCACTGCCAGCATACTTGTAGATGAGTTCCTGCATCTAATCAAAATTGGCAAAGGGGAATAATAGTATACATCTTTAAAGAACAGCCATTGGAATAAGAGAATAGCGGATATAAGGCATTTGTCACTGTTTGTAGCACAGATGGCACGTAGCAAGTCCCAGTAGAAATAAATTAGTACAAACGGAAGTGGATTGAATTTTTTTACTTTGATAATAGGCATCCAGGTCTACAGTTAGTTGAGCATTCTTTCCTTCAGTTTGTATCCTGTTAGTATGAATTGAAGATATTCGTAAGATAGTATGATGAGGATCAAGTTCTTCGTGTTAGTTGGTAGTAATGTTATTTCATTGAAAATAAAGGTAGTGGATTTTAATGACCACTTGGCAGAATTTTTTAGAGCTTCATTCTTAGGAAATAAAATGTATCACAGGAATTTAGTAATAATCACAAAAATAACTAACACCATAGAACGACTAATGAATAGTCATGAAACCCACTGGGATTTAATATCAAGTTCAAAGTTGTTCAGTGTCATGGTAAAAATGCCCCCCACAGCTATCACCCTGGACAGAAATTGGATGTGATATTTTTAGCATAGCTACTTACCATGTGCTCAGTTTGTATGAGGTGAGATTCTTAGCTTTTCACTCACCAAACTAAAAAATTAAAAGATTCGATTTATGTGAATGTAAGCATTGGAAAGAGAAGGGGAAAAAAACTGTAGTTCACTGAACTATGTGCTGATTTCTGATGCCCTTCGTAACATTGTCTAAAGTATAATTGATCCAACCTTTGAAATGTTCAGTTGCCAATATCTGGAGTTTAACATCAGTGTTAATCTTTTACTCCTGTGAAAATTGTTCATCTGTCACATCTCACCTTTACCTGAAGAGGTTCCCCCACTCCATTGCTAGCTCAGCTATTTTCCACAGTGGAGTGTTCAGGAATCAAGAATTGTCATTACAATTCTCCAGTTATTTTAGGCTACACAAAATTTCCCTACCAGTGACATGTAAACACTTTCTTGAAATGTCTGTTTCTATTCCCGTTGAGTTTTTTGATTGGTAAATCCAAACCAGATTACGTCATGCAATGGAGTTTTAAACTAGCGTAAATATGCATGCTCATCAGGGCAAAGTTTCTCACAAGGTAAGGATAGCACTTTCCAGAAGAGACAAGAACATCCGTTGGTTTAAAAAGTGAATCAGTTGCTGGATTTTTGGTGTTATGATTCAAATGTGTAATGTCTCCCAAATACTAATGTACTAAGAGCTTAATCCCCAGTGCAGCAGCGTTCAAAGGCGAGACACAGAGAGGTGATAGGATCATGGGGGCACTGACCTCATCAGTGGGTGAGTCCTTTATAACCATGAATGATTTCGTTACCTGAATGGGCTGTCAGAAGGTGGGGCCTAATTGAAAGAGAAGTAGGTCACTGATTTTAAAGGCTGCCTCTTGTCCCAGCCCCTTTCTCTCCGGCTCTTTCTCACGGTTTCTGCTTCCTGGCTCTCATGAAGAGAGCAGCTCGTCCCAGCACTCCGTTCTGCCGCAGTGTTCTCCAGCTCCCAGCAATGAAACTAGCAGATGATGGGCCAAAACCTTTGAATCCATGAACCAAAATCTGTTTTTCCTTCTTTACATTGTATATATCAGGTACTTGCTGACTGACACATTTGGCTTCCAATTTTTTTTTTTTAATTTTAGAGACTAACCAAACAAACAACCTAAAGATCATGAATGAGGTAAAAACGTGACTGAGTTCCAAGCCAGCAAATACAGCCACGAGAGCCAACTGTTCTACTGTCTGGGTTGTGACATTTTGCTTGCCCTCTGATCAGAGCAACTCAATCCCTACACTGCGTATCAGTCTAAAGCAATGGAGGTGTTTGCTCATTTGACATGAAGAATTCATGCCAAGTTCCCTAAGAGCCTCTTCAATCTGTGAAAAGAGAATTGAGATGCTACTTGAGTTATTTGGAAATACAACTCTTAAGAACCCATTTGGGCTGCACACATTCTAAGTTTCAAATACATGTTTCTTAAGTTAAAAAGCACGATAAATTCGTCTTTGTTCACTGTAAAGATACTCAGTCTCATATGTCACCGTTTACCTGTAGAGCCTCAAACAGCCTAGCCTTTAACATCCAAGTTCATGATCATTTAATTCCCTGTCTCGTGTGAGTAAATTAGCCTTGAGATGCCATTTCTTCTTGAGGAATACAATTTTTGTTTATTTTGCTACATTGGCACCAGTTTCATACTGCGTGTGTCCTGCTAGCATTCTGCTTGGTTCCAGCTGTTCAAGTGGGGATGAAATCCAGTCAAGGAAATTTAATAAATTCAGTCTAACTGACTAATTAGACATTGAATGTGGTCGTTACAATATAGTGTATTATGTTTAGTGATAAAGTCATAGCTAAAGAATACGAAGAGGAAGCGCAACCTTCTTTTTAAATTTTGATAAGGTCCAGTGTATCTACCTTTTTACTTCACCACTCCCACTTTCAGTGTCATGTCTAAGAAGCCATCATCTAAACTGAGGTCATGCAGATTTATGCTTGTTTCCTCCTTCAGGTTTTGCGGTTTAGCTCTTCTCTTTAGGGTTCGGATCTACTTTGAATTAAATTTGTGTATGGTAATGCAGGGATCCAGCTTAGTTCTTTTGCAGGTGGGTGTCTAATTGTGCAAGTACCTTTTGTGGAAAAGAACTTTTCTCCCATTGAATTGCCTTAGCACTCTTGTTGCTACCCCTTATTGTACTGATCCACCCTGATTTTTCTTCTTGTTTTCATGCCGTTCCTTCATAGTCTTCTTAGCAGGCCCTTTTGCTTGCCCCTGACTTGGAGTGGTAAAATGCTTACAGTCCGGGTCTGCACACCCCACGCCTGCTCTCCCTGGTCCTGATCCATAGGTGAGCTCATCCGTTCCCATCCTCTCTGGCTGCAGGTGACTTACCAATTTTGTCCCTATCCAAGATTTCTCCACAAAGTGACATACAAAAATATATATATACTTTTTTTTTTTTACTGATTCTACTTGGTGAAGCACAACTTAGCAAGCATAATTTGATTTTCATAGCTTTTCAGTCTCCAAGGAAATTTTTTTCTGACAGCTTTTTTTATAAATTGCACGACTATCCAATTTCTCAAGCAAGAAACCTGGGACTTACTCAATATTCTTCTTTTATCCTCATTTTCCGTATTCTGTCCATTAGTATAAGTCTTTCCTCTTCTACTGACATCATCCCAGTTCTAACCACCATTATCTTTTTTTTTTTACATTTTTTCCCATTTTATTGATACATATATGTGAAAAATTTAAGGTTTACAATGTAGATGCCACCATTACCTCTTAGTTTAATTCTTACAGTAGCCTCTTGTTCCTCCTCTCTGTGTCCTCTCTCATTTCCCAAACTATAGGCAGAGAAGATGCAATATATATATGCCCCAATTCTACAAAACTGCCTGTAACTATGTATTGTAAATCCATGCTACTAAAAAGAAGGAATAATTATGTGAATTAAAAAAAATCCAGGTTACTCCTATTTTAAAAGCTTGCAGTGACTCCCAAATGCACGTAAGAGCTATCAAGCAGATCTATACAATCTGGCCCTTGTTTATGTCTAATCTCTTCTCAAACCAGAGTCCCCCTGCACAGCCACGTTCATCCCCTTCACTGCCTGGGACGCACTGTCGTCCCTCCTGTCAAGCCTTTGCACGGGGCTTTGTCCCAGCTTGCTGCCCCCGCGTTGCAGCTGAAGCATTACTTCTGTAGCAGTGCCATTCCAGCTGACTCTACATCAGTGCCTATCCTATCACAGCTAATTGTTGGCTCACTGCTTGGCAAGTTTTTATACTGTTCTTTGTTTAACTGCCTGGAAATTATTACATCTTGATAAATTATTTTTCTTAACTGTAATGTGTACAGACACACAACTTATGTAGACTTTTTAAAAAAAAGCTAGACAACTTTTGCCCTTTTGCTAGAATGGAAGCTTCTTGCCTGGGATGATGTGTGGATGAGCTTCGGCCTATGATCGTGTTTCCAGCCTGCTGCTCTATCTATTGTACATACTAGGTGACCCAAAATATGTTTCAGTGAATAAACATATAAACCAGCAGAGACAGTGGCAATGGTGAGGTAACATCTGACATGTATGAGCTACCAGGTGGCGTGGGAAGGAAAAGGCCTTACTGGTTGAGTAGCCGAAGTGTACAACATCTCTAGCCAGAGAAGAGATACAACATAAAAGAATGTTGATAATTCAGCCTTTAAGGCTGGTGGGATTTGGTGCGTGGCGAGGAGACACTTTTGTTTTCACTTTGTTTCACGCTTGGTTCATCAGCTGTGTCTATTAAACACAACTTGGAAAATCAAGTTTCCTTAAACTTTTAAATACTGTTTTTGAAACTTAGTTCATTAAATCCCCTTTAAAAACTTAAGCTACAATCACAATTTAATAAGTCTGATTGGTTTGACTATTTTAGATACTCTAAAGAAAACCTACGCAAAACTAACAATTACAGTCCTTAAAGGAGTATTACGTTTAAGCCTATCATAATCTAACCATAGATCTATATCTCCCTTATCTGTTCTCCAAACTTCTAAATCTAATCTAACTGTTTGTTTTCATATTTCCTGAGTCAAGAGAAATTAGATTGTCCAACAGTTTCTTTTGTAACGGGGCGGGTGAAAAAGGCCTGGTTTCTTCTTGCAAAGTGATTTACACTTGAATCCGTAGGTATCTCACTGGGATCTTTTATCTTGAACTTAACTGTCTCGTGCGAGTAGCACTACCTGAGCCCATAGTTTCTACATGCATCCACATTTTTTCAACCTAACATGGTTTCTCCCCCAACACCGCACCTTTTGCTTTGAGTAGCCAGCATTATATACTCCATCACCATGTCACTTAGTTATACCAATGCAATGTATTAGCATTAATGGTCGTATATAAATGTCTTCATATCTTACTTTGTTACCTAAATGTTTATTCTTTTAGGAGATGCAGCCTATTCTAAATAGCCAAAGTCTAAGGAAGCAATGCATTCACTACTGGGTATTTTATCACTGTCACTCTTTCTGATTAATGGTATATTTGATCATGAAAGCTCATCAGCTCCATCTATAACAATTTCAACTCGGGATAGAAAGTCTTTGTCTAATTCTTTGGCTTATTTATAGTTTTCTGTATTAACTCATTGCTACTTACCCAAAGACAAATACACAGCTTAGTGTACAGACAAATACTTAGAAGAAATGCAATAACTAATATCTTAATATTCCTTACTAATTAAAACCAAAAAAGCAAGTCAGGTATATCTGATTATTATTTTACTTTGTTTAAAATTATTGTTGTACATTTTATATTAATGCTTTCTCTTACTTACCATTAAGAAGATAGAGCTTTCATGATATTTATAAAATTACTGTAATTATTACCTTCATTGATTTAGCTTTTATTAGTATTGATTTTCTAAATACTACAGCTTGCCCGGGGAGATCTATTTTAAACTGGATTTTTCCCCCCTTTAGCACTATCCCTACCATCTTTGAAGGTATTCCTTCTGCGTGGCAGTAATACGTCAGGCCTGAGTTTTTCTTGTTTCCAAGGAGGCATGGAACCTACTACTTTCCAAAGAACTTTGTTTTCTTCTAGTAGAATATAGTTACATTTACCAAAATGTAAGTGCTAGTGCATTTTAGTACTGATACTTTAAAAAAATGTGCCACTGCTGATGTTGGGACACCTTAAACAAAAATAGGCACATAATTTCTTTGTTAAGCCTTTTATTCACATTGATTTTTTCCAATGTAGTTATTATATGTTCTACCCTCCCAACGATAAGTGTATTGGTTACTTTTCATTGCTGGGACAAATATCCAGTCCTCATAACTAAAGGAGCAGGAGTTCATTTTGGCTCAAGGCTTCACAGGGTTTAGTCCATAGCTGGCTTCCATTAAGGCAGAAACAACATGATAGCAGGATAGAGAAGGAAACTGGATCAACCCACAGCAGTCCGGAAGCAGAAGGAGACCAGGAGAAGCTGGAGCCAAGAACACAGCCTTCCGCATTGCACGCCCAGTGACCCACCTCTCCAGCCAGGCCCCACCTTCTCTCAGCACCTTTTGCTCTGAACTCGTCTCTGGATTAATCCACTGGTGAGCACGGGGGTCCCCGGCCTCCAACGACCTTTCAAAAGCCCCTCCTCTGAGCACATTAGAATTTTAAGTGCCATTTTATATTTAAACCGTATGAGTAAGAAACCAACAAAAGTCTAAAGATTTTCTGAACTTTGCAAGAAACGGTGCCGCAGTAGATAAAGTTTGAGGAGCTTTAAAGTGTTGCAAGTATATAACTAGGTTAAGAAGAGCCCTCCCCAGGAGGTTGTGTCATACTAGGGGTGAGGCAGCAAAGCTTACAAACCAGGTGGCGTTATCCAGGGAATGTGGAAGGAGGACAGGGTACTGGAGAACCTAGGGACCAGTAGCAGGAAAGGCATCTAGGCTGCTGTGTTGTCCGGGAAGACTAAAAATGGCATAAGGTACGCTTGTAACTAGGGGAAAAAAAGCGACAGAAGGCCATGTGCCCTTAACGAGATAGAATACCTCGGTCCATGACACTTGGGTGTGGGATATGATGGAGTCATAGGGTGAAAACTGAATTGAGCATGAGAGGCAGGGTTGGTGGTTATGCATTGCGAGCTCCAGAAAAAATAGAAGAGGAGGAAAGAAAGATTTGGGTTAACCCTAAAGTATAATTTACAAAGCAGACAAATGTAGACAGTGTCTAACATGTGTATTCTGAAATAAATATGTCAGATGAATCAGCTATAACTAATGACAGTGTGCATTGAGTTCATACTGCAGTGCAACCATTATACTAAGTATGTGTTTTGCTTTATTCTCACAATCGATCCTGTGACAAAATAGGTATTGGTTTTTTTTATTACCATTTATACTGATGAGAAATTGTAGGCTCTGGATACCTTATCTAAGGTCACATAGCTAGTTTTGGAGGAGGGACACTCAAGCCCAGACCATTCTGACTTCATACCTGTAACCAAAAGAAGAATGAAAGAAGAACTCAGAGTCATCGAGGGAAATATGACTTAATGTGTTCTAGAAACAAGGACAAAGAGCAGCCTTCAAAAGGAACGGTTAGCCAACATGGGGTCCACTCAGTGTCCATCCAGGTCATTAATTGTTGAGTTTGACAGGACAGTCTTAGCAGAGGGAGGTGGAAGCATGTCACTGGAAGTTCCAGATGGTGTTGTAGCATAGACGGGGCTGATCCTGTAGAAATGTTTATGGTGATGAGAATAGCGGAGGAAAGGAAAACAGAAACAGAAGGTTTAACAGAAGACATGAGTGCCAGAGAATCGATTCCTGTCTCTTTAGGAGACTAATACTGACATTCTGCTGTGTTCAAGACACTTTTCTGAGTAACCCACTTGTGCATTACCCAAGTATTTCCTGCAGAAGCCTTATGGAGTAGGGTCTAGGCTGTTCCCTCTGGCTGGTGAGGAAAACTGAAGGATGAGGGTAAGCAGTTGATCTGAGGTTGCACAGCTGGTATCAGGCTTCACATGTAGAACGTCATCCATTTCTAACCTGTAGCACTATATGCAGGGTTTTCAAATTGTGCACTCCAAGATTTGAAGTTATATTTCTTGAAGTCAAAACTGCTAGCTTCCAACTGTAGTAGAAATATCTGAAACTACAGCCCATAGTTGGTTTGCTGTTACATATAACTAAAAAGAACAAAGTCCATGTGGCCAAGTTTAGAGCCCCTGTCGATTTTTATCCTCAAAACAAGGGATTCCCCACCTTGAAGATGGACTTCAGTCACCCTTCTAAGAACCTCATATTTTCTGAACAAAAACAGGACTAACATACATGTCATTGAATTCACTGTTCTGATATATCACTCCACATCTTAAGTTTAAGTATTGAAAAGGACATGTGTAAAATCCTAAATGTTTAACCTTCATCATTGGGAATATTAGAACAGTGAATTGAAAGAAAAAGAGGATTTCATGGTTGTCTGTAGGATAGGGTGGGAGCACTAGCTTTTTTTCCAGGTCCAGATTCCACTAAATTACCTTAACATGGTCAAGAGAGGACTCTCTAGTCTGGCCCACTCTTCTTTTGGTAACTCCAACATCGGATAACCCCAAGGTCAACTTCATTCAGCTCTGAAGTTCTTAGGATTACGAAGTATTCCTGAACACTGAGTCTTTTTTTTTTCCAGTCATCAACTCTCCAGGCAACAAGCAAGTTTCATGGTCCCTGAAATTAGCCACCAACTCGAAACAAAAGATAATTCTGGAGCTGCCATTCAGGAAGCTATATCTGTTCCACTGCCTCCATAAAACAAGGGTTTTTAATCTAATTACATGACTTGTCCATTACTAAATTGATGAGGACAGCTTGGATTTCTTTCTTTTTTCTCCTTTAAGTTGAAAGTCGGTATGGTTCACTGTATCACTTCCCAGTGCAAATTCTTCAGAAGTCCCTGTGCTGTGACAGTTTGTGCAGGAGGACGTTGTGAGCACCACACTCGGGAAATTGCATGCCTTACCTCTCCTGCTCCCACCCCTGCCTTCTTTACATTCCCACACTATACAAGCTTATTAAAGGTTTCCCAAACTTGTGCAGGAAAGAGCCGGGCTAAATCGTATCTTTTTGCCCCAATCTCTTTTGTCCCAAATTTTTACTAGTCTGTGTTTGTGATACACAATGGTTACATTAAACTCGAGAAATCTGTGCACATACATGTGGCGTCAACTTCACGTTCCCTTTTCCCTTTCTCATCCCCCAAGCCTGCTCTTCCCCACAACCTCACCACACGTACGTCTCCCTGCTTCCTAACATCTGACCATTTGACTCTTACTCATTTACACTCTGAGCTCCTCATAGTAGACACACCATGGGATATTTAAAGTTCTGATTCTGATTCACTTCCCTAAGCATAATGGTCTCATGTACCCATTTTCCTACAAATGACTCAAATCCTTCTGTCTCTAAGGCAGAGTAGTACTCATTGTGTGTAGATGCCACGTTTGCTTTATCCATTAATCTGTCGGTAGATACTTTAGCATCTTCCATGATTTAGCTTTTATTAGTAGTGCTGCTATAAATATGGGTATTCAGATTTATCGCTCACGTGATGCTTTTAATTTTTTGGAAAAATACAGTGTGTCACTGGGCCAAATGGAATATCAATTTTCAATTTTTTGTGCAGTCTCCATATTGTTTTCCATGGCAGCTGAACCAGTTTACAGTTCCACCAGTGATGTAAAAGGATCTCTTTCTTCTCATCCTTGCCAGCATCTATTGCTTTTTGAGTTCCTGATAAAAGGTATTTTCACTGGGGTAGTTGATATCTCAGTGTCATTTTGATTTGCGTTTCTTGACCTATATCGTGCTGAAAAATAAATTGAAGAGGAGATTAGGAAATGGAAAGACTTCCCCTGTTCCTTGGTAGGCAGAGCTAGGACTTTCAAAATGGCTGTACTACCAAAACTGGTATGCAGATTCGATGCAGTTCCTGTCAAAATACCAACACCATTTTTCACAGACCTAGAAAAACCAATCCTAAAATTCATATGGAAACAAAAGAGACATAGAATGGCCAAAACAATGTTGAGCAACAAGCGTAAAGCAGGTGCCATCATGATTCCAGACATTAAGTTACATTACAAAGAAACAGTGATAACCATTGGTATTTCCACAGAAACAGGTCGACTCAAGTCAACCAGTAGAACAGAAATAGGGATGCAGAGACAACCGCAAATACCCTCAGCTATGTATCTTCAGCATTGGGTCCAAAACATACACTGGAAAAGGATAACTTCTTCAGTAAGTGGTGCTGGGAGAACTGGTTATCCACACGCAGAAAAAAACTAAACCCACACCTTCCACCATATGCTAAGATCAAAGCAAAAGGTCTGCCAATCTCCGTTATTGCTCCCCCCCCCCCCCCTTTTAAAGTATGTCTTCTTTTGAGGATGCTAACAGCTTGCCAGGGCACCTGCCACCTAGTAAGCTGTCACGAATGACAGCTGTCTTGTGATTGTGATTGGTTGATGCTCAAACCACATCATGTCTAGCATAAGTTAACAGCTTTCCTTTTAGAATGGATTTAGGTAACTGGAATTTTTAAAGTTTTATATGATTACACATTACTACAAAAGTACAGATGACACTGAACCTATCAGAAGAATCTTTATCTTGAAAGAGGATGCTAGAGGTTGCCTGACATTAAAATGCAGTACAGTGACTTAGTATTGATTAGTCACTGTCATGTAGAAAGAGCTTGCCTTGTCTTTTAATCTTGTACTAATCTTGTATTAATATTAGATAATTAATGGAGTCTGAGAACTAAGAACAAACTCGTCTAACGGGGTAGGTCTTTGTGTTTTATCACTGTTTGTAGAGGTAAAATCCAGAGTTGTCATGACTACTTAAGGTAGTCATTTTTTAATGTGTAGTGCTAGTAGAGCAATAAGGGGAACCTCTTTGGAAATACTGTTAGTCTTGACCGTGCAACCGATGTGCCCCTGATGATGTCAGGAGCAGTATCTTTCACCTCATGGAGCAGACCTGTGTCTTGGTCCCAGTGAGTGGCTTGGGCGCTGAGAAGAGGCCACACTGCCAAGGAGCCAGGTCTCCATGTAACTTTGTTCTGCCAGTATGTCCTCTAGTGGTACAGTTGACAGGTAACGAGATGGTCATGGGCTGGAAGCAGGAACAGGGAAATCTTGGTTGAATCCCACATATTAGTCTCCAGTCAAATTAATTTGAATGTTAGCAGTACTGAACTAAACTTGAGTATCCATTCCATCCTACCAATGAAAGTAGTTTTGCGAAGAAAATTAATACCATGGATAAAAATGGAATGGGGCCAATTTAATCTCCTCAGAACAAATTATTATTGAACACTTTCGGCATACTTTATGAGAATATTAATGTTTCTGGTCAGTTAACAGATTTAATATAATAGATCTCCCTGCCAAATTTTGTGAATTTATTCTATTAGAATCTAGATCCATCCTATAGATCATATTTCCCCATAATTCAAATTAGTTTTCCTCTAAGTTAGTTTGATAAGTGGGGCTTTCATGCATAGCTACTCCTGAGTGGGTAAATTGATTCTGGGGTAGATGTAGTTCGAGCAAAACCACTATGAAATTTCTATTTTAAAAGAATGTTCTTGGATGAGCCTGTTTACTCAGCACTGAGTACAAATGGGTATATATTTATCTATCACTTATTTTTAAGATGATTTTCTTCCTGCCTTACTTTCTAAGCAGGCTATGTATTTTGCATTTCAAATACATATATATTTTATGCAGGAAGTAGTTGCTGAAAATTCTATTTAAATTGCTTCTTTAGTAGCTATAGAATTAAATTTTTTAATTACCAAGGTACAGCCTGGAGTCTAGGATGATCAAATAAAATTATGCTTCCATTTGAGCTGTTGTTGCCTTTTCTGTGCTTCTTTCTTCCTCCTCTTCGGTTGTCATTTTTCAGTATACTTTAGTCTTTTCCCTCATTTTCCTGTACATTTCAATTCCTTTTAATTTTATTTTCTAGCAATGGCTGAATACCATGCTATGGAGTTATCTCAAGCTTCTCTCTCTCTCTCAAAAAGAAACTTTTAAATCACTTAACGTAAAAGATGTCAGCATGTATATTTTTAAAAGCACGTATGGAGTGGAACTAATATGAAGGCAACATCAACAAAGCAAGACTGGTCTCTGCTGTACTCTGCAGAGCCTATCATTCAAAAGGCAGTTGACTTTATTTGCTGTGGTTGACAGCTTCCTCTCAGACGGCGCGAATAAATTTGGGTATTAATACGCTTCCTGTCTATTTAGAGAGAATTACTGTTCTATCTGCCTCAGGAGACTGCTTTATTTCTAGATTTAACTCAGCAGAATATTACAGGTCCCAAGTCTTGAGCACAGCATCCTACTTACAAAGCATGCCTTGATTTAATGAACACGTATTCCCTCCCTTTCTGAGCACCATACTCTGCAATACCCAAAGGTGGGCCTAAGTCTCTTCTGTGAGGTTCAAAACATTTAATCTCATGACAGAAGAAAACAGAGGAAACACATAGTGCGATTGGGTAATGAAGTGTCATTTTCCCAAAGTCCCCTAAAAAGCGAATGTGGTCACAAGGCAAGTAGAGGAGCAACCTTCCAGTGAGCACCTACTAGCACTTGGTATGCGTCTGTGTATGGTGGGTAGAGGGACCCACATTTTACAGGTGAGGAAACGAGAGGCCAGATGTCTTCGATCACTCTCTGAAAATCACTCTGCCATTGATGTTCAATTAACAGTGCCTGGAGCATGGTATACATGTTGTGAGTAGTTTTAAATGCTGAAAAAACATGCAGCAAAAGCCACAAAATGGCTTATTATGAATTTTGAACAAGCCATTTAAGCTCTAGGAATTAAGAGAGATGTGGGTGAAGATTTTGCTCACATATAAAAGCAGTGAGGAAGGTTAAGGTACAGACAGTACAGAGAGACGCATAGGAAGTACTTTATTTGTTTGGGCTGAAATGAAAGAGTAACCTAGACTAGATTTCCAAATTTCTGGCTGGCCAAAAGTTGGGTTTATTCACTGACACAGAGACTCCCAAAGGAAAAGCACTTATGAAGACAAAGTATTTACTGAATTTGAGAAGACTTGGGTCGTGTAGCTGGAGTTTTCCTGTAGGAAAATATGTTAAGTCAGAACTCAGCAGCACAACCTGGAGAAAGAGAAAGATGGGTCACAGAAGGCTTGGGCTGGGAAAGACGGTGCCAGGGACAGTGGGAAAAGGACGAAGGACAGAACCCTGGAATCACAGTATACACCAAGGGATGCCAGTGAGAGAAAGTATATAAACAGATGACCTAATCCAAAAGAGGAGAAAGACTTAGAGAAGGCTCACCAAAGGGTCATTTCAGTGGAGAGGATTGAATTTGTTTTATGTCCCAGAATAACTGAAGATAGATTTCCTACTGATAGTGGTCACCAGTGTTACCTCTCACGAGTGAAGCAAGTTATATTTATTCTCTCCTCTCTCTCTCTGTCTCACACTTTTGCTTTCTTGCTCTCCTACTCTCTTTCTGATACTAGGGATTTATCTCAGGCCCTCAGGCCTACTAGGCTATACCACTGAACTCTATCTCCAGCCACTTTTTTTTTTTTTCTTTTGAGTCAGGATCTCACTATGTTGCCCTTACAGGCCTCAAATTTGCAGTTCACTTTCCTCAGCTGCCCAAGTAATTGGGATTACACATATGTGCCACCTTGCCAAGCTGATTCTCTTTATTATAACTATCAGTGAAATCATATCATAAAATAACTGGATGTGATATTAACCTGACATCATATTCAAGGTTAACAGATCTTAATTGTATGCCCTTATAATTTAATAGCAACTAATTCTAAAGTCCATTTGATTTAGTGCAGCTCTCTCTAACCATTACGGTGCAGATTCCTTCCAAATCTTTTCCCAATCCTCTTGGACTACGCATTGATTATTTGGAGGGAAACAAATAATGGAGAAAATGTGCTGGTGCCCACCTCGTCCTTCCTACACCCTCCAGACTCTTACCTGTGTCTTCCTCTCCCATCGTGTAGGCTTCCGCCTCCTTCCCCTAGATGTACAATGTGATGTAGATAGTGACTCTGCTCTTACCAAAAGGAATACTTTATGGGCAGAAGTCGTCAAGTGTGGGAAATAACCTCTCAGGGTGCTCATCTGCCCACAATTCTGTTAGAGTGTTTGCTTCCCCACCCCATATCTGCACGGCAAAAGGTCCAAAATAAGTAAAAGTCCTTTAACTAGCCATGTCACTCCCCTGGTGATGTGATCACATGTAAACGTCTTCTCCTTTCTGGTCTTAGTCTTCTCAAGAGAATTTTTGGACAATCAAATGAGGTCGTGTTTGTGAAAAATGCTATCCAAATGTCAGGCAGTGGTGATAGCTCTCATTGTAGCCATGTCTGATGTGAAACAAAAAAGAGGACCAGGAGCCCTCCTATGGCAATTCCAAATCCTCCACCTTCCAACGCAACTCCATGTTCCATCTAATTTCTCCAGAACTCTATCCCCTATGCTCATTCCTCATTTGTGCTGTTTATTTTTTAATCTTGGTTCATGTGACACTGGCTGCAACTGGTAGCACTAAGTTAACCCCCTTCTCCCTCCTTCAATGTGTAGTTAAAGCCCTTGAAATCTCCTAAAGAAGAAAAATGAAAGATGATTTACTAAGTGCTTCCTCTTTACCAGGCACTTTGTTTGCCTGAAATCCTTTTCCACAAACCACAGGCTGTTCCCACAGAGGAGAACGTAGGAAGGCTTTGGAGCCAAGATCAGTGGAAATTACATTTCTCTTAAAAGCTGTTTATGGCTAAATGTATCCAGGTACAAAGTGAAATGATGTAATAAACTTATTCAAAGACATGAGACTATTATATCCAGGGTCATTAAATATATACATTGCTAACAAAATGGAGCTATAACTTTTCTTTGGTGGTTATTTGCAAGCTGCTAGGTCTCATTGGGTTATACATTGGCAAGTTCTCCATCGCTCAATTTTGCCACCCAATCTTAGGAAATAGAGTATCGGGAAATGGGATGGCTTTGATTCCTTGGGTCATCAGTCCTAATCTCAGGATTGCCAAGTTTCTTCTGCTACTGACTTGTTTAGTGGTCTTCTGCCTGCTGGTTACATACTATCCTGAGTCTCCATATGCCATACACTATAAACCAGAGATGAGGAGACCTGTCTCTCAGAGCCATGGCAGAGGACTCAAAATTGGGATTTAACACTTCTACTTTGAGCCTAGAAACTGACTTATCACTCTCAGGATCCATACATTGGGAAGTGTCGCTTACTAGATAAAGAAAGGAAATGAAAGAGAGAAACTGAAAGGAATTCAGAGAATTTTATGTGGGAATATCCTATGTTCCCAGTTTGCCTGTGATGGTCACCTAAACTGTAGGTCCAAAGAAGATGCACAGAAGATCCAGTTTGCCTAATCGAGTTTATCTAATTCTACAAACTTGTCATGATTCCCACCGTCCTCTGCAAGGCAGGTCTTACATCCAGATGGACCTCATCTTCTTGAGCGCATCTAGCAGCAGTCTTGGATGGGCAAGGCAAGAAGCATCCAGGACTTGCCCAGTTCCCACTTTCCCGATAGCTCTTCTACAAGTGAACCAGTTAGACAGAACCCAGAAAGATGTCATCTTGTGTCTTGGATCTTGGGGGCCTTTCTGTCGGTCTCTTTTGGTACGTCAACCAAGCCAGCTCCTAATGCCCTTGCTCTCGTTACAGGAAATAGCATCCTCCATTCAGCTGCCGATAGTGTGACCAGCGCAGTACAGAAGGCGAGCCAGGCCTTGAATGAGCGTGGGGAGCGGTTAGGCCGCGCAGAAGAGAAGACAGAAGATATGAAGAACAGCGCCCAGCAGTTTGCAGAAACTGCACACAAGGTGGGCCAGCGAAGGGCAGGGGTCTCAGCTCTGGGTTATCAGGAGTTATGGTGCCACCTATAATTCCAGCACTCAGAAGGTGGAGGCAGGGGGATTGCCATGAGTTCAAGGCCAGTCTGAACTACATAGTGAGGTCAGGACCAGCCCGAATGACAAATCGAGACCCTGTGGAAGAAAGGAAGGAAGGAAGGAAGGAAAGAAGGAAGGAAGGAAGGAAGGAAGGAGCCATGACACTAGACCTTTACTAGACTACTGTAGTCACAAAAAAATTCCTTGTTGTATCTGACTTCTCTGATTCTCACCTTTCTGATGCCCTCCTTCTTGTCTCTGACCTTCTGACCTTGACTCTTTAGGAACTTTTAAGACCATACTCAGTTCCTGCTCAGAAGTTCAGAACCTAAGTTTTAGGGCACAGAATTAGGACGAAATAACATCAGGTTTCAGAACATATTATCCCTCACCCCTTAGCCAAAGCTTGAAAGAATCCGTGGGGACTTGGGCTAGGCTCTGGCTTACTTGTCCAACTGTCCTATCCCTTTCCTGTCCTGCATCTGACATCCTGTGTCCTGATCTTTTCACCAGCCACAAAGCAAACTCTGGTCTCAGGACTGGTTTCCTCTCTCAAGGGGCTGGGGTTGGTTTCAGGGCCAGGGTCTGGAACTCTGAGCCTAAGCAGAATTCTACAGAGCTGCCCTGGGCATTCCCTCCCTCTCTGAGTCTGAAGAACAGCACTGTCCTCATGTCTGGGGCACACCATGCTAGTCACACTCCCTGGAAACTGTCCCTTTCCGAAGGGAAAGGTGGGGTTTTTAATTGGCAGCTTCTATCTACAGCAGTCACAAACAGAAAGAAAGAGGGGTCAGGTAATAAAGAGGATTTATTACTGTCCTTGTGTGTGAGATCAAAGGGCAGTTCTTTGCTTGCCAGTGATTCAAATTGAGGTTCCCAGAAACAAGTTCTGCTGATGCCTTGATATGGGCTTGTCAGATTCATGATCTGGACCTTCAGATGCACTTTTCAGGTGACCTTTGAGGCCAAAAAAATAAAATAAATTGCTTTACTTCAGCTGAGAAAACAAGAATAGACAACCTAAAAAGCAATGTGAAAAACATTTCCAGTTGAGCCAAGGTGGCCTCTCCCAGGGTTTACACTCAGGCCCAAGTGAGATCCAGCTCTTGGATCCAGCTGGGCATCCCACTTCCTGTCTTTCCTCCCTGCATCCCCGTGTCACTGATTCTCCACCGTGACAGGATCTTACTGCACTGCCACCACTGCAACCCATTTGGTGTTCCTTAGAGGAGAACTGGCCAGATCTGTCTGGAAATGTGGTCAGCCCTGCTGGAGGCCAGAGCCAAAGCCTAAAATTGATGTGGCTATTGCAGACGTAAACTTGGCTTGAAGGTTTCCCTAGCCCCGCCTTCCTTCTTCAGCCTCTGTACACGGAGTAAATGCCAGAGTTCCAGCCCCAGCTTCACTTATAAGAGCAGTGACTTAAATGATTCACATGGGGAAGAGCAGGGCAGGCAGTGGAATTCTGAGGAAATGTTTTCATACCTTGTGTTAGGGAAGAGGGAGCCAAAGAGAATAACTGCGTAACTGTCCCCAGGACTGCAAAGCGTGATAGCGTAGGCAATTATCTTCCATGCCTTCCCACACAGAATAGAGCAGCCCGTATGGCACTGATAAAATTCTGCTGCAGCAAGAGTTAGGTTAATGATTAAACCATGAATCAGGTTACCAGGAAAGACTGTGAGGTCACTCTTCCTAAGGGGGAGTAGACAATACCTGGATGTCATTCATGCTTGCCTCCCTGTCCAAGTGAGTTGTACAAACGCCCGAAGGGGTAACCAAACAGATGGCCTGAATTCTTGGCCCTGACAACCCTGTTTCCTTGATATTGTGGCTAAGTTTGCTAGGTGTTTGGGAAGCAATATGGTACGATAGTTACCATGTTGTGCTTAAATCTAGCGCTGTCATTTGCTATCTGGATAATCTTGGGCAAGTGCTAACTTTTTCTAAACCCCGGTCTCCTCATCAGTAAAATACTAGCAGTACTTACCTTTAGCATGCTCAAAGAATTGCATGAGTTTGAAGCTACTAGCACAGCATATGATATATATAAATCAGAGTTATTTGTATGTAACACATACAAATCAGAGTTTATAATTTTTTCATAAAAATATTTTCTGCTATACCCAACCCATTCAGTCACAGCATGAGCTCTGCAGAAAACATGGAGAATTGTTACTAGTGACTCAGGATCCTCAGCGCAGGGCTAGAGAGGGAGTGGAGGTAAAGGTTTTGTGCTTCCCCAACTCAAAAGGAAGGTGGGGTGGCCTGGGAAGACCTTCTGCTAAGCATTAATACCCCCACGCAGGGGGCAGGTCTTGAAATAAGATCCATCAAGAACGGAACTGATGAGGCCGCCAGAGACAAAGAGGCTTCTTGCTCGGACCAGTGGGAGAGTCTGTCCCAGAAAGTGACCTGCTCTCAGCCAGAGGGGAGAGGCAGGGGCAGTGTGCCGTTGATTTGGCTTCTTCTTTCTGTAGGTGTTCTGGGGGAGGAGTGGGCGGCGCTGCAAGAGCCAGCCAGTTACTGTGTATGAGGGAGTGTTAAGGACTCTCAGAGCCCGACTTGCAGTTTTCTAAAACTAGCATAAGTGCTTATGAATCACCAGCATTGGCAGTATTCCTAACGAGCAGATCGACCTCTTTAGCTAAGGTGTGGAGATTTTCCCAGGGCCGAGGACTGCTGATGTGGCCCTGCTAGTGTCAGTTCACGATGAAGATGTCAGCTCACCAGCCAAGCCCCATCTAGGCCTGCTGGTGAGGGGAGAGTTCAGCGACAGGACCCAGGCCTTCCACCCCCAAGAAGTGTGTGGCTTTGTTGACTCACAAAGAGTGGGCTGTGTTTACAAGTGGAGGCACCAAGAACAAGGGCTCTGAGCAGAGAACAGTAATTCCAGGTGACAGTTCCTCTGAACTTGTTGACTAAGGCCACCCAACCCCAGGTAGAAAGTATGCCATACCTTTCCGTGGAAAGATTGCAATGGAAATGGGTATGTGGTCTTCTGACTTTCCCAGGACCCATTCAGTGACCCAGGTATGAAGGTGAATAAATCACTTTTGCACAACTTTGCCTTCAAGATATGTGGATGACTGTGCTCTACTAAGCAGACAAAAAATGATTCTTCTCACGAGCCCCCAGGACTCTCTCACTCCCAACTCCCATTAGCTGGCTTGAGGAAGTGTGGTTCCTTCCTGAGCTCTGGGCTTGGCACAGACCCAGCCATTAGGAAAATCCAGCTCCACCACAGAAGCATCCCTGACCACTTTCCCTGCCCCCAAAAGCCGAGCATTGCAATGTGTGCAGTGCTTTGACAGCCCGCCATGGGTGGTGAGTCAGCGGGCAAGAGCATTACCCACACCTTGGCATCCTCAAATGATATTTCCCACAGAAAAGAACATCAATCTGCCCTGTCCTGCACAAACCCACATTTGTAGGGGAGGGAAGGGCAAGGGGCATTACTCTCTCTGGGAGCAAGTGGCTATCTTTCTCAGTACTACAGCCATCTATCTCCCTTGAATCTTGAGGCCCAAAGGGAAGGGTCTCAGGCCTCTGTAAGTATCTCTGTGCTATCAGTACTGATTTTTTATTATCATTATTTGGGTGGAGTAAGTTATGTAGCATTGAGAGATAGGGCTTTTTGTGAGATGTTGAGATCAAAATAGTGTGAAATTTTAAACTTCTGACACCTACATTAATCCCCAGAGTTGAAGAGATGAGAAAGCTGAGATAAGGAACAACTACAACTTTAGAGCTCAAGGTCACACAGAGAATTCATAGCAGCAGAGACCCTGACCTTGCTGAGCCCTCTGCCTCTCCGCTGTCCCATCCTCCCTTCTGCGTGCTAACTCTTCTAATTCCCAGGGAACTTCAAAACCTAAACTGCTGCCACTTTCTACAGATGTGCCCTACCTTAGTCCATTTGAGCTGTTGTAACAAAGCGTTGTAAACTAGCAAATGAATTTTTCAGTCTTTCTGAGGCCAAGAAGTCCAAAATCAAGGTATTAGAAGATATTCCAAGCCCTGGCTCCTAATTCATAAATATTAATAGCAGTTTCTCAGAGTAACTTCTTATGAAGGAAAGGTCCCAGGGTCTCTTTCTACCCTCTTTATAAGGACACTAATCCCATTCATGAGTCCCCCGCCCCCACCCCACCCTCCGATCTAATCATCTCCCATAGGCCTCCACCTCCTAAAAGCATCTCACTGGGGAACAAGTTTCAACACATAAATTACGGGGGACACAAACATTCAGGCCATGCCATTACCTCAAGTAACAAACTATCCCCGTCAAGTTGTGTTTCTGCAAGGCAATGCTGGTCGCAACCCAAGGCTCCCCCTCAGCTCTATACCAGGTGCACTGTTTTGCTCACAGGACTATGGTCTGAGCACAATCACTATGGAAAATTAATGGCTGTGAATGGATTCACATAGCTGATAGTAGAAAGTTAACAGCTCAGTGAATACCAGGACAGCAGCACTGATCAAATATTTATGGTTGGTTTTCATTATGCACAGCATTTAACAGCTCTACGTTGATTTGTTGGTTCTCATTACTAAATAATGTATGAATAATAGACGCAGAGCAAGACGTGGAGGGCATACAATAAAGAGCCTCAGATGTGGCTGAAAATGGGACAGATCTGAGGTATAGCCATAGCTTGGTTACACCAGTGACCATGTGGCTGGGCTACAAGCCCTTCAAGGTCAGGGGTTCTTAGCCACCTCCACACTTCTTGGCCATAACCCACAGCACTCAACATGGCAGCCTAGGCCCACTTAGAAATTCACAAACTCTATGTTTGGTGATTGACTGACCTTTGATGCCAGCTCTGCTAAAGGTTTTCACTGGCATCACTCAACAGGCTTTCCCACACAGAGATTAGCTTCACAGCCTGAGGGCAAGAGCCACATGTCCCCACTGTACCACATGTGAAAATGTCAAGGTTTCTTTCCTGCTAGAGGTTCAGAGGTTATAAGTTCTCTGTTTAAAAGATCAAGAAGAGAAAGGGCACACTCAGATTGCCTTGGGTGTGGTAGAGAAATGGGTTGCTGACATCTTGCAGGATGAGGCTGAGAACCACTTGGTGGAATCACTGGGATCCATCCCCCTCACTTATTTTTGAAAGATTATACAGGCTTCTTTTATAGTCATTACCTACAGAGAATCATCTGTTCTTTTCAGTAGAAATGTGAACAGTAGAATTCCTAATCCAGGTCACTCCTAGTCCCAACAAAAGGGGTTAGTCTCCAGTATCAGAATCTAAATGTGAAGAATTGCAATTTAGTCTCTTCTCTGCCTTCTGTGGGCTTTAAAAATAACCTGGATATGAAAATCAGACCAATTTAATATGTGTTCTGTACCTGTATATCATTTCCTGACGTACATCCTCATAGGCTCCTGGGAGCTTAAAAAACCATTGAGTGATAACATTGGTATTTGGTGTTCCCATTTATAAAGATCTAACATTTCAATAGACCATATTTCTCAAATACCCAAGTGAAAGGTAGTAAGTCAAGGTCTGGAATTGGTCTATTGTTCAACCCTAGTCAATAAAACAATTTACTTGTCAAGAGCTGTGGCTGTGTTGATATTGAGGCTACATATTGAGTAGGTGATTGCAGTTTGTCTCTCCACAAACTGGTGAGATTTTCATCTTCTGTGAGGTGTCATTTCCTGGATAAGTAGTAAGCTTGGAACCCCAGCTGTGCCTAGGGCAAGTTACTCATTCTGCCTGAGAGTTAGTTTGTCTGGTTATTCCTTCAGTGGAATGGTAGGACACCAATAGGACTCTCCCTCACCAGGCACACAGCCTACATAATTACCATGAGGAAGAATAACAGGCACAGTGCCAAGGTACTGGAGAGAGTGTTACCTGTTGACTAGGTGTCGCCCTGTGGAGTAGTGTTGGCCTGCCGTGGAGTGTAGGGTCTTAGCACTGCTTCTCACTGTGCATGTAGGGAGAGGGTAGCAGAGCGATCTCCCCGCTGATACAGTCCCACTCTTGTCTCTCTCCTTAGCTTGCCATGAAGCACAAATGTTGAGAACTTGCCTATCCTAGTGACCCTGTTAAGAGAAATGGAAGAGTCTGTTCGGCAAGTTTTACAAGATTCTGGACCTCCCACTTGCTTCTTCTGTTTTGTTTTGTTTTGTTTTTTTTCTTTTCCATATATGGACATTTAAGGTTGTTTTTTTATTTTCAGATGTTGATATGAATGAAAAGGTATTGTGTTTATACATTTCCCTATTACTCTTGCTAAGAAATGCTACAATAGCATTAGCTTTTTTTTATTTTCCGTGCTCATGTGCGCATGCACGTGTGTGTGTGTGTGTGTGTGTGTGTGTGTGTGTGTGTGTGTGTCTGTGTGTGTGTCTGTGTGTGTATTTGAATGTTTTCCATTTTAAGAACTTCTTTTGAAGTTTGAATATGAAATTTGGACCAAATGATAAACTGAACTGAGTCTAAACTGGCAATGTGTTTGTTTGTTTGTTTTCCTCTCAATAATATTAAGAAGGCATTTTAATGCAGTGACATCAGATGTTGTTCCTGGATAAAAATAGAAGTTAAGCAGCTAATGGTTTCACTCACTGTCCTGATACTCTTAAGTTTAAGAGTAAAAATAGAATTCTGTATTCTGAGCTATAAGTCTGTATTATGGAAAACATTTGGATTTATCTGGGGAAATGGCGGTGTTAAATTTTGCTTTTCTCAAATTAATTTTTCACATGAAACATTACCAGAATTCCAGAAAAAAATGAGAATCACAAATAACAAATAGAAATCTACTTTCTAATCTGCAGCATAACTACTACTACTACTACTACTACTACTACTTCTTTCCAGGCTGATTATTTGGAATTTATCACATGAAGAATACAAGTTTGATGGTAAAAGGAAAAATCTACTTTAAAATTGTGTCTTCAAAGATGTTTCTCTTTTGTCATTGTCCCAGTTTTCCATAGCTGATATTGGAAACAGCTTGGATTTTTATCAAAGATTGATTTGTCCAGATAAAATGTCTATGTAAGTATTAACATGAAAAGAGACTACATTTAAAAATCCTTCTTCTTTTATTCTGACAAAGCTCTGACCACTCAGAGGCCCCTCACAATGTCCTGGGACAAGGGCCTTCAGTTTCTTGGTATTTAACTTTTGGAGGTTTGGGTGTTGTCCTCCATTTATTTAATGTAATTTAAAATATGTATTTCTTCACAAGTTGCATATCAAGGCAATTGCAGTCTGCTTCTGTTGACATAGATAACATTGTCACAAAGCCTTTACATGACCAGATGGAGCAGAGTTGGTCACACACCTTTTGATTGTGTGTTGCTCAGATAACACTGCATTTACAGTCCGAAGTTTGTTTCCAAGGGGGTAAAATGCTAAACGTAAAAAGTTGCTCTTGTTCTTCATGAAACACGGAGGCAGGCTGTACCTTCCAGGCACACTGGCAGCCCTTGCTGCAGCACGTTGGTTTTTGAGCAGTCTGAGGCTTCCTGACCCTCTTCCGTTCCTCCCTATCTGTTGATGCAACTGAATCTATGTGTATTATCGCCTCTTACATAGCAGCCTAAGATGACTTGGATTATTAAGGCTGACGTAAATAGCTTAACGTCTCCTAATAAGGCTTTCCCAGGGAGACGCGAAGCTTGCCTATTGGAAAATAAAAGCCATAGGCAACAGATGTCAGAAGGGAGAGGGGATGTACTGAAAACAAATTTCTGAATCTTAGACGATCCAATTCAAGAAAACTCTCCAAAATTTATATAATAAATCATAGAAGATTACTATAATTTTTTCTTTCCTTTGGGTTTCTTAAGAGTTTAAAGTATAGAACACCTCATGTCTTAAGTACCATTAGAAGCATTTGTAATTTCTCAGAAAAAAAACCCAAATAGAATTCCAAATAAGTTTTGTTTGCAAAAAACACACACGTATATCCATGCACATAAATTGGAATCACCTTTCCCAAAGATATATAGTTAGTATAAATAATTAAAAGAATAAATCTAAAGCCCCCTGGCCACACTCAGGAATAAAATTGATTGCCAAATATCTAACGGTGTTCGGGAAGGTGTTTCAGAGGGGCAGAGATGAGGTCATGACATGCTGTGAAATCTGAGATCCTTCCTTCCTGGTAGAATTCTAATAGCTACTCTTCATAAAGGTAAGTTTTCCACATCTTGTGCTGCTTTTTCACTGTTTCTCCTTTTAGACCTCAGTCTTTGCAGAAATAGTCTGCATTAGAAGACAACCCATCTGGGTCTTTATGGTTTCCTCTGTTGATTAGCTTCTCTGGGTCATAGTCCTACCTGGCTTCAGCCAAACAGGCCATGACAGAAATTCCTCATCATCTTCTACCTTCCACCCTCATCCAGAGGAAACCTGTGATAACACACGTTAAGTTCTTTGCCACCCTTTTGTAGAAGGTGCTGCAATACAAAGTCTTACTACAAACTAACCTAGAGAAAATTGCTAAAATGGCTCACATCGTTTTGGACCAACTCGTTTGGTTGGGCTTGCTGGAAGACATGAGATCTGTGTGTTTCATTTCTGCGCTTCAGTATATGAAATATTTTGTGCAGTACTTCTCAAAGTTGTATGAACACGCAAAGGGAAAAGAACCTTTCTTTCCAGTGTTACCCCTTCCTCCTGGAATGTAGCTGTAGAATTCCTCACTAGTATCATTAGTTATCTGTGTACAGGAAGTATACAGTTATTCAGGATAATGTTTCATTTTAAAGAATGTACTTGTAAATGTAACAAGATCAGTAGTTAACTTTTTTAAGTGCCGCAAAAATTAAGATCATGTGTTATATTTAAATTATAGTGAAATCTGTCTTAATACTATTGTGGCTAACAAAGGTTGTGCATTCATGTAAAAAATATTATAGAAAGCCCTAACAAAGGCTTATTAAAGGTAGGTTTCACTCCTGATTTTCAGAATTGTAACACTGCAAATGTCTGTTGTACAGTCACCAGTTCTTGAGACGTTCTCGACAATGCCAAACATAATTTTGTTTCATTCAGAGACAACACCTGCTCTGTTAATTCACTACTACAGCAAACTCTAATTTGTCATTAAATATTTTAACTCTGTGGTGAAAGTTTGTTTCTCTGTTCTTTGTGAAATTGATGAAACGCTACCGGGTAGGTACATGCTGCCTCATTTTGGATGCTGACGGAAAATCTTGTGTGCCCGCAGGGGACATCAAAACCAGGACATATGTTGTGTGGAAAAACTCGAAATGTAAAGAAGACTGAAGAGCTAAGCCCCATTTAGACCGGTGGTGAAGCCCTTAAGCCCATTAACATTTACTTTCCTGCTGCCTCTAGGGATGTGCTCAGCTCGTGTGCTTCTTCTAGCATGTGCCCTCATTCAGCAGGCTAGTTTTGTGCCCTGTGAAATTAGAAAAATGACCTGATCACATTCTGCCCATTTATTTATATGGAAACACAAATTCATTGTGTGGTGCTGCTCCGTCTGCTTTCAAAGGAAAGTGCCATGAGTGACGGCTGTAGCGCCTGTCTGAATTGGTATATGCAGGCCATGAAGAACGCAGGACCTCACGGTATTTACTGGGAGGTTTGTGAGAGAAAAGAGGGTGTAGTCTACTTTTTTTAAAGAAGAGAGAGAGATGCAATTTGCTAGATGAGGACCTAGATGTCAGCTGATCATGTATTTAAAGGCACCTGCTCTTGTGAACTAAACAATAAGCTAATTACTTTACAATGATGATTTTTTCTTAATCTGATTTTTGTTAGCAGTTACGCAATGATTAATTCTGGAATTTTATTTAATTTTTAAAAACTGTTTCTTTTTAATCATGATTTTTTTCCCTGCTGTCATGGGACATGCTGAGGAAAAACTACTGACTTAGGATAATTATTATCTGTCTGTATGAACAGTTTAGAAAAGTGGAGAATAGAAAAGAAGAAATGTCAGAAATATATTTCAAATCAAAATTCCAAGCTCTGAGTGTGATTTCCTGTTGACACTTGTTCTGAGGGCCTCTCCCCCTGGCATGGGCTGGCCTGAATGGTGCAAGCTCACAAATACGCACAGCTGGCACTGAGGGAGAGAAGCTCTGGTGTGTTCCCAGACACTGAGAGACGTGGGGGAAGGACACACCCCACCCACAAGGCAAGCTTCACTTTATTTCTGTAAACATGAATATACTGACAGATTTCTTTAATATGATGGTACCCAGAATGGATTTTTCTTTTGGTTTACTTTTTGAAAAACCCAGATGTTGCATCTGTTTAGCTTTCCATTGCCGTAACAAGTACCTGAGATAACGAACTTATAAAGAGGAAAGGTTTCTTTTTGGCTCACAGTTTGGGAGGTTGCAGTCCAGGACTGGGCAGAGCCATTCCTTTTAGGCCTCTGGTGGGACAGGGAGCTGTCCCGCATGGCAGGAACATGCTATGAAATAAAAACCCCTCCCCTCATGGTCCATAAACAAAATATAAGTAAGAGATCAGGATCCCACAATCCCCTTCAAGGGCAAGCCCCCAACAGCCTAGAGACCCTTCCCCTTAATGGCTCCCCCACTTCTCAACAACACCCAACTGGGGACTAAGACTTCGACACCTGGGCCTTTGGGGCGATGTTTGAGATCCAAACTGTAGCAATACCTACAATGGTACAGTATAGCCAAATCGTTACGATGCAAAAATTTTCTTAATTTATTCCTTCACCTTAGCCTCTTTCCCCTAGTCCATCCCTACTCCTTACTCTCTGGCCCTTCCTATATCCTGCATTAACTTACTCTTTTAACTTACGGTTTTGAATTTCCGTGGCTTAGGCCAATTCCTTCCCCCAAGCTGCTTGTCACAACCAGCTGGAGAAGTTTTAGAAATGTCCACGTTCTGCTCCCAAATTTGCCTTCCTGGTGTCTACTCATCTTGTCTTTAAAAAAAAATGATTCTAGTAAGTCTCAGATGAGGATGGGGGCTGGTTTCCCAGGTGCTTTCTAGATTTAAACCAATGAATTAAAGCCGTCAAGGAAATGCAATGGAATATCCACGTCAGATCTGTCACTGCTGCGGCTCAGCCTTCTGCACTGACCCCACCCTCCTCTCCCCGGAGCCTTCGGATTTCCTGAGTTGTGTTTTCACTTCCCGCTTTCCTCCCTCCTCCCAAGTTTGCCGCCACACGTGCCTCTTTCTGCTGATGATTCACGGACGGGCCCCACTGGTCATCAGGCACGGGTGGCCTGTCCCGTGAGGCACCAGCAGATGTAGTTCTATGAAGCAGCGCTGCCTGGCCTGCCCTTGGTGCAGCCACAGGGGCTACGCACAGGCCTGGAGGATTCTGAGCCGCTTGTCAGTGTGCCCTGTCATTGTCACGTTTGGTCTGGTGCACATTTTAAATAGTATTAGACCTCTCAGGGGGAGGGATTTTTTTTTTTTCTTGTCTTCTGTGTGCTCATCCTGCCCAGGGATGTCCATTTACACAGGGTCTGGCGTCATCACACATCCAGACTTTGGTGTGTGTGTGTGTGTGTGTGTGTGTGTGTGTGTGTGGTGGGCTGCACAGGCATTTCCAGCTGTGCAAGTCCCCGATGTCTCTTGTCAATATTAGATATCAAGCTTTTGTCCAATGGCATTATCACAATTGCTTTGTCACTTTGACTGTTTGTCAGTTGATGGGAAAGGAAGAAAAATGAGCCCATGAATTCTCTGAGATTTATCCTGAGCTCTGAAACAGGCCTGGAGGATCCACAGTTCTAAAGAAATTTCCTTTAAAATTGTCTTTGACCACATGCACCAAAGCATCTGTTTAATTAGAACCCTGCACTCTTGGTGATGGAAGCTTCAAACTTTTGTATTCTCCTTAAAACCAGTTATTTCTTTTACTATCCAAGAAAATATAGTTCCTACTTATTATTTAGTATGTGGTTCTTTTCAGATATTTTTTGTACTTTAGACCTGGAGTAAAAATGACTAATATTGGCAGGCACTTTTACATTGAGCTGAAATTGTTTCAATATTGAAACAGCTTTAAAAATTAAAAAAGAAGAAAAGAAAATACGTGTGTTGGGTATGTGGTGAAAATTATGAATTGTGCCCCACCCGTCAACTTTCAGGGAGAAAAATAATTAACATTATCTGCATTTAACTAGGGTGGGTGAGGGTAGGGCGCCCCCTTGTGGTGACTTTCTGAGTCCCCCCCATTATGTGGTGGTTAAAATAATTGTCTGGTCCATCTGTACTGTTCAGCAGCTCCAATATTGCTGTGTGGCCTTAGGCAAGTTTCTCTCCTTTTCCTCTCTCTCTCGCTCTCTCTCCCTTTCTCCCTCTCTCCCTCTCTCCCTCTCTCCCTCTCTCCCTGGGACAGAAGTCGTCCAGGACTGGCTATTTTCATGGCCTAGGAACATAGCTACCTCAAGGTTCCATACCCAGTGGCTCTAGAATAAAGGAGAGGCTCTTGGCCTAAGCGCACATAGCGGTAGCCACTCACATTTCCAAGGAGGCTAAATTCACGAGAGAGAGAGAGTGAGAGAAACTGGCCTCACTGTCCACTCTCCACTGTGGGGCTATCAGGATGGTTGTTGCCTGGGAACTTATCTGACATTTATTTTCAGCAGCAACTCACACACTTCTTTAGTCAGAAAGTTGAAAGTTGCTCTTTGCCGTATCAGTGTGATTCCAGGGTGCTGAGAAGGCCTTCCTCAAAATTAAACCGTTCTCAAATGTAATGTAAGGAGCATCTTTGTTACCAGCCACTTCAAGTCCGTATTTTTAAGGTTTGTTTGCTTACCGCTTGCCCAGATCAAAGGAGGCCACTTATAGTGGTAAATAGGAAAAGGGGGGAGGGGAGAGCCTACTCAAAGCCAGCTTCAAGGAAGATCAGTGGAGTTAATCATCTCCAATCACTTTAATATTACAGGTGAGCAGAAGGCTCTTCTACCACAGTATGGAAATTACTGTTCACTATTAACCAGCATCTGCAGATCCAATGTTAGGTCTTAGCTGCCCCACAAGGTGGAGTTGTTACCTGGAGAGGGGTGTCCCCATTTCCTTTGCCGTCTGTCTCTCCTCCCTCCTGTGAGGTCATATCCTGCCCTTGAGGGAAGGGAGGGAGAAGAAGCACCTCCTTATTCAAAATATTCCCTGGAAAACATAACCTTCGATTTTAAAATGGTATTAACCATTACACCACAAATCGAACTTGGTTTTCTCACAAGCTTTGTGTCATTAGCCAAATTGTGTCATTTTTCTGCATCTGGTTCTTCGTGTCTCGAAGGAAAATAATCCCTGCCTTGCCCACCTGAGGCTTAGTGAGTGAAGTGAGGCGTGGAGAGTGACAGCTGTAGGGAGCAGGAAGTGCTAAGGAGATGTGCAGTCCTGTCCCAAACGGCAATCATCCACTGTTCCCCCCAATGCCCAAGAGTCTATCTGCCACACTCCAACCCTATAGGCCCAACACTAGTAGTAGAACTTTTTCTTTTTTGGCCCAATAAAGAAAAAAAATAATACTTCCTAGATCCATTGATTCTACTTGCCACTGTGGGAAGAAGAAGGGGAGGCAGCAGCAGGGGACAATCCAAAACTGCTCAAGACGGAGAAAGCGAAGCGGGCCTTGCAGGCTGGCCTCCCAGGGGAAAGGAGTCAATTCACAAGGCTAAGGGGTTACATGGCGCGATCAGGTTACCCTGGAGACAGTCCACTCCAGGTCATTCTCTCAGAGAGACTGATCTCTACCTACCAGGGGAAGACTTGTTGAAAACCAAACGGAAAAGAATTTTAGAAGCCATCGGGGAAGTTGAGCATTGCCCTTACACAGAATCTGAACAGAATTGTGTTGAGACCCTCACTGGGGCTGCTGCCCGAACAGCAGTCTGTCTCAGCTGATACTTTATAGGGGAAAGGTAACGAAAGGATAAAAACTTTTCACTGGTCAGCAAAGGACCCAGAAATGTGTGTCACCTGCGTGACTCTGTCTAGGGGCTTTCATAAGTAAGGGGCCAGTCCCAGATTAAGCAGGTCGGTTGTTAAGGCTGGCTGCCGAGCAGCTGCTGGGGTTCTCCGCCCTTAAGACCTATCACCCTGTTGTCTTTATAACTACCTCACATTTAACCATTCATAGTACTGGAGAACAGTCATCTGTAGGCTGTCAGGAACTACAGCCAGATGCTAAACTGCTATTCCTATAAATTCTCCCTTAATCTTGCTTTCCAATAAAGTCTCCATTTTGGGGGAGCCAAAATGTTCTGCCCCTTCCAGGTTAAACCCCCGTGATCTGCCTCTTCCACATCACACATCTAGTAATGTGCCACACAACTGTAGTCTGCAGCATATCCCTAAACCACCACGTGTCTGTAATCTGTAATCTATGACACACTTATGGTCCACTTCTGGCCAGGCCCCACCTTTTAATAACACGTAGAATCCATAGTTTGTCTTTTGCGCTGGCTCTGCTTATAGCCTGTAGCTTTTCTCTGCAGATGATCCACATTTAAGGCACCTCCAAATTTCTGGGGTCTCCACTTCACTTTTAACTTCACAACTTCATGCACTACCCTTTTAGGGGCACACTGCCTGATCTCCAAGGCCTTCTTCTAAAATCTGGGTGGAGGCCTCCGTAACCCCACAACTCTTGCATTCTCCATGCCTGTGAAACTAGTGCCACATGAATGAGGCCAAGGTCAGCCACTGGTTTGAGCAGCAGTCTAGCACCCTTGGACAGTCACCGCTGAGGCCTCTGAGTTTGTAGATGGCTGACTTCCTCGGGTATTTACTTAGGTTGCTCTTGGGGTCTCTTTTAAAAGCAAAGTCCTTTTTCCTTTCCATTCTTTAATCAGTGAAGGGTGAAATCTTTTTTATTCCTGAGACACCTGCAAAGCCTCTTTTTTTATAGTTCCAGTTCCAAGCACCTGGCTTCTTTTTAATGCTAATCACTTTAATAATCACATGATTTTTTCTTTTTTACTCTAAACTGCAAACCCTTTGCATCTCTCCTTGGTTGAGTCTCAGTTTTCTATCCCTTCTGGTTTAAACCCCAGTGATCTGCCCCTTCCAGCTCATATGCCCAGTAATGAGTCATGCAATCATAATGCATAGTGTGCCCTTAGTCCACCACATACCTATAATCTGTAATCTACCACACACCTGTAAACCTGTAAACCCCACCCCCCCACCCCCCGTCCAGGCCTCACCTTTTAACAGCACATAGAATCCACAACATCCAAACACAGGTACCCAAACCATAAAATACCACTTTTGGTTTTCATTTCCTAATGAGGGCTCCTGTATCATACGAAGTCCGCTCGATGCATTTGTGTGTTTTTCTCCTGTTATTCTGCTTCATGTCAGTTTAAATTCTCAGGCCCCCCTGAAAATCAGAAGAAGGTAGCCATACAGTGTTGTTTCTCCTATACTATTGCTTTTAAAAGCAACCTTTCTCTAGTGTCTGGAGTCAGTATTATTTAAGCACTGTCCTGATTTTCTCTGCCTTTCCAACCAGGCTCTCAAACTGGCTGAACTATATTAATCCCACATAAAGTAATAGATTAAGCTACTAGCCTGATAAGAGGAAAAGTATCTGTTGGCTTCTCTCTGCAGTGTTCCTAGGAGACCATGGCCTGGCAGATGATCAATACCTATTAGGGAAGAAATCAATAAACCCATTGGGCAATTCCCTAATTAGATTTTCTCTGTAGTAACGATTTGCCCCAAACATAACTGAATGGTGGGCTCCTCCCTCAAAGTGAGGGCTTTCCTGGAGAGACAGCCTGCTGTCACCTTGATCGCTGGGACCACATGGTGCCAGAGCTTCAGTTCTTGTGCTCACAGTCTTGGATGTACATATTAAACTACATCTGCAGGTGTCTTTCCACCTTCCGTGTTGGTCTGAGGTCAGATGTAAAGTGGAATGTGGGATTGATCACTTAACTGGATGAATAAAGAGGAGTTGGCCACTTAACTTTGCAAATTGGCAGTGGTATTTGTGATACTACACTGAATTATGCGGAGTCTATGCAGATTTCACCTAGCAACATACAAATGTTACAGTTGTTTGTAACAGATCATGGATACTTTGTCATATACAAAGCACTAAGTTGAGGGCTGGAGGAATGACTCGGTAGTTAAAGTTCTTGCCTAGCAAGCGCTAAGTCAAGCACTAAGTACCTGAGTTCGATTCCCCAGCACCACATAAACTGGGCGTGGTAGTGCATGCCTATAATCCCAGCACTCAGGAGTCTGAGTCAGGAGAATTGCATGAGTCCCAGGCCAGCTTGGGCTACGGAACGAGATACTGTTTCAAAAAAAAGTGTAAGTTGAATTCTCTAAGACTTTTTATTTCTGAGGCTTTTTACTTTATGTACATTTTTGAGGCTTTGTAGCTGACATTCACTAAAAAACGATGATTTGATTTTGACTACACTGAGTTGAATTCATGTTGTGTTTCGTGATTCTCTCTTTTTCTTATTATATATGCTGAGTGTTGTGATATAAATTAACTTAGAAAATAACATTTAGCAATGGTGACTGTTTTTGCCTGCAGTATTTTATTTATGTGTGTGATGTCTCTTATTTTTAAAAATTATTTATTTACTTATTTTTTGGACAGGGTCTTGCTCTGTAGTCGAAGATCTTCCTGAACTCACTTTGTAGCCCTGGCTGGCCTTGGACTCATGGCAATTCTCTTGTGCCAGCTTCTCAAGTGCCGGAGTTACACGCATGTGCCACCACACCTGGCTAATTTTTATGGGGTGGTAGGGCATTGCGAATGCTAGGCAAGTACCTTAGCAACTGAGTTATGCCCTCAGCCCCTTTCATTTTAATACCAAAGAGCTGAGGTAGATATTTCCTGTCTTTGAAAAGTAATAAAATTTACCAATGAATAAAAAACATGGATTGAGATATTTGCTGTGGCTGATGCGTACAATGTAGGATGGAGGCTCTAGGGCCTGTAGTTTAGGCAGTGACTGGTGATGCTAAACTTTGTGCTTTTTTCTCCATCTGTAGTCTTGAGAATTTATGACCCCACCTTCTAGTCATATATGCTCTGGACTGCAGAGAACTTGAGAGGTCAGGCTCATGGAGATTAGGCAAAAGCAAATTAATTCCTGTAACTTGAATGTAAAGGTAGGGTGGGAGAAAATTTATGATCAGTTCTTTCTTCCCCTCTGAAATGACACAAACTCTTCCCTGAGTGCAAGTGCATTTAAAGTATTTTCTGTGAGCACTTTTGATGACTGCAGCTAGTGGAAAATTTTCCTCAATAATACTGAGGTTTTTTTTTTCTTCAGAACAAAGCAAAGGGTCTACTTAAAAATTAGGCAGAGTGAAAACCCTAGCTTCCACCCTTTGGAAGTCCTTTGGCAGCTTCTCCACCTAGCTCAGTTCAGCCTAAGCAACTTTGTTCTAAAGCTTCAGACCTGACCTTTTGTGATCAGACAGAATTAGAATCTAGCTTTTCAGATGTTGATAAGATCATTTCCAAAGGTCTTGCAGATCTGCCTTAATGTTGAGGATCAAGGTGTCCTCCAGGGGCTGATCTCTGGGTAATGGATCAGGGCCTGGAGACACTGTGGCCCAGTGTGTGCCCCAACTAGGCACCATGTTCTGTGGTGAAGGGCATTGTGGGAAGGGCCACAATTGCATTACCAAAATGGAAAGATTTCTAAATACTTCCCCATGACACAAAGAAATGTAACAGAGTAATATCAGAATACAAAATGAATTTTGAAAATAAGATACACTAATGGTGGCCATTACTATAAGGAGCACTAGAACCATTACTGTTACTATAAAGGCTAACTAAACAATTACAAACCAAACAAGCAGACAGTAACTTACTAAGCAATTTATTCCATTTGTTAAGGAAACCTTTACGTGTGTGTGTGTGTATTGTATTGTTTAATTTCCTTTTAAAAGCAAAATTAGCTGCTGCTTACTTAATGAATTTGCAACCCTTGTACCAGGACAATTGTAATTCTTATTTTTATAACCAGAGTCCAGGATCATATTTAAGAGAGCTGAACTGGCTGTTTAGAGTTGGATGAAGCCCCGGGCTGTGCATGTTACCTACATCACCATGTGGGCAATGGTGGGAGAGAGGTAATATTTCGGTGAGTCTCTGCTGCTCACCCTGACAACGTGCAGGCTCCTTCAGGGAGCCCTTGTTTTAGTCACCCTTTTTTTCCTGCCAAGACCCATTCCCTGAGAATCAGAATTTAAAGAAGAGGCATACTGGGGCTCACATTTCAGAGGTCTCTTGACAGTTTGGCAATGGCGGATAAACCTGGCAGACAACAGCTGCTCATCTTGACCAGGCCCAGAAGCCCAGAGAGTGAAGGGTAGAACTGGAGACAAGAACATCCTGTCCTAGGCCACAATCCCAGTGCTCCTTCCTCCAACAGCTCCCACCTCCTGACAGTGTGTGAAGTTAGCAAGAGATCAGTCCACAGACCCAGTTGACTCCCATGACTCACTTTCCAAACGCTTGAGGCTTTTGGGAGACATTTCATATTCAAAACCTAACAGTTCTTGATGCAGCCTGGGTAGGTGAGATACCTGATACCAGCAATGAGAATATAGTGTCTTTGGGGTCAGTGATGTTTCCTGTGTGCTGTTAGAGGTTTCCATGCCCATGTTTGCCTGATCGGTACAATGGTGTTCATGGGTATTTGGACATGGACAAGAATAATTTCAGAGAATGATTTCAGTTCTTTTGGCTGAAACTCTGACACCTTGTCTTGCCGTGGCCATTCTGCCCTGGGCAGCCCTTCCGTTTCCCTGTACTCCAATGAGGGGCTCCTCACAGCAACTTGAACGGTCATCCATGTTTTGCCTGCTGGGCTTATAACTGGCCTGCTTCACCTGGACCCCACACGGCAGCTCTCCCAAGCATCTCCTCTCCCTCTAGCAGAATGATGCTTTGAAGTCCACTCCTGATGCCTAGGCTCTCAGCACAATTTTTGGCTTTCTTCTTCAACTGTAGTGCTTCCCTCCTCAGGAGCAGGTGCAGGCTTTGTGATGCCCAGAACGTCTTAGATTTGAAGAGTCTTCTTAATGTCGCACATGATCAGTTCTGACTTAGGTGCAAACGTGAATGCTCATTTAGAATGAGAAGATAAATCATTATGTAGCTTCTTGGAGATTCTTGTCTCTTTCTTCAGGTAATTAATCAGGAATGCTTACGCGAGATGCTATCGCCTGGCTCCTCTTTGCCCTATAGAACATTCTGTAACCACCAGTATGCATAGAGGCCAGTGAAAGTGAGGGATCCTTGTTTAGGTGTAGTCGTTCAGGTTCATGGAAAAGCACTTTGATGGTTTTGCTATAGATCTCCTTAAGTTAAGCCAAGAAGCCTTCTGTGATATGCTTAGGCATGCCTAGTTTAGACCAGAAGGCCCATCTGGAAGCAGAAGAAAATGTTCTATGTTCTTACCAGGTTACAACTGTAACTATGGAATTTTAGGCACAATGCATGTGCTCTTGAAGGGGTGCTGCGAGACATTGTTTGAATAATCCTCATGTCCTCTGAGGTGTGGTTCTTGCCTTGGAATTCACCTCTCCACCTAAATAAACTTTTTCTTATCCTCATCTCCAAGGTGAATTCTTTTTAGTACCCGGGGGCACGGCTCAGTTTGAGATCTTACGTGATCCCCAGTCTTGTCTGTGGAACGCCTTTTCTGTGTGACGCTTTATAAACTGGCTGTTACTCGTTGACATACTGCTCTGCTGAAAGATTGAGTGAATTTATGCCGTGATGTTTCAAGGTGTGATAGGGCAAGGACCCGGAGCACACTCAGCCAGTCCTAGGAGAAGGTGTTTGAGTGGCTAGGCAGGACTGTGGTCCAGAGGGCAGAGAGACTGGTGTCACTTGGTGAAGCCTGAAGCGTTTGGGAGGTCACCACTGGGAAACAGGAATCCTGAAAAGACAGTGGATCCCAGCACTAAGACTAATAAAGAAGAGGATTGAGCCATGGGCCTCTGGCGAGCACTGCCTCAAGTGATGGAGTTGGCCCTGCCATGACGGATTTATGAATCCTGGAAGGCAATGGGGGGAGGAATCAGGCGAGACAACTCATAGATCGGGTGAACGCCTACCAACAGGGTGGAAGGGGGAATCCAGATTTCGGGACGATTCATGGGTAGCATCTATATTACCGAGCAGACACATCTCACACTTGTTCTCTACATTGCCTTGAGCAGGTTACTTAATTTTTCTGTATGTCCTTTGTCACTTAAAAATTTTGTTCAAAATAATTACGTTGCAGAGTTACTTTGATGATTAAATGAGATAACCTCCCAGTGCATAATAACAACTATACACTCTCTGGTGGCAGAAAACAGATGTTATTTAATTTTATTTCTGGTGCTTTATTTCTGTACCACATAGTAGGTCCTTTAGAAATATTTGTTAATTTGTGACAAGTCACCTAGATGTATGTATAGCACATCTACACAAGTGGATAGCCAAATTGATTGGCACAGATATATAAATCTATACAACACGTATAACAATTTATCTGTTTATCTACTGTCTCTGAGAATTTTTTTTTTTATTTCTTTTGATTCATGGTTTTGCTCTGTATCCAGGCTGATCCTGAACTCACTATGTAGCCCGGTTTGGCCTGAAATTCATGGAAAATCTGCCTTAGCTTCCTCAGTGGTGGGATTATGAATGTGCACTATTACTTCCTGTTTATGTGGTGGTAAGGAATTGAACTCAGGACCTTGTGCTTGCTAGGCAAGCACTGTAACTGCTATGCTATTCCTCTAGCCTCTGTCCCTTGGTTTTTGAAATTGAGTATAAAGTCGGTGCCTGAGTAGCGTAAGTGGCAAGAGGTCACAATTCTCAATCGTAAAATCTGGGATTACAGCTCTGCTTTCTTTTTCTTTCATTTTTGTGATACAGGGTCTTTTTGTGTAGCCCAGGCTGGTCCTGAACTCGCTGGTGCAGCCGAGGCTGTCCTTAGAATAGTCCACCTGCCTCAGCCTCCCAGTGCTGGGATTACAGGTGTGTCCCACCATGCCCAGCTTTATGTGGTGTTGGGGAATTGAACTCAGGGCCTTGTGCTTGTAAGGCAAGTTCTTTAACCTCTGTGCCATTCTCCCATCTCTGGAACTACACTTCTGTTCAGACCCTCAGGGCCCAAGTCTGGGTTTTTCAGAGTAATAAAAAGCCTCACCACTCATATAGTGAGAGGAAAGTTACAGAGATGGAAATTGGACAAACTCTGATTTGCTCATCCTTCAATACCCTTTCCACTTTAAATAATGTTAAAACCAAAGTTTAGAGTGGTTTTCCTAAAACATTTATCGCTATTTGTTTTCATGCTTCTTACTGAGTGTTAAGAAAAAAAGTCATTGCTAATGTCTTCTTGGGAAAAGAGTCCAGCTAAATATTCAGCGAGCTTCGCTGTTCCCATTTGCCCTGAGGGCACCTTTTGCAAAGGATAATGAAGTGTTCTCGCTGATTCTCTATTTGCTTTCCAGACTTTGATGTACTTAAATAATTTTTTTGGTGTTGCTTTTGATCCAGTGAAGCCTAGAGCTGCTTTCTACCTTAAGGAGGGAGTCGGGGTTCGTTCAGCCTTGAGTGACAGACAGCTTAGGTCAACAGCCAAGAGCGTAGCCGGGAGCCGAAACGGGGGACCACGCTGTGACTCTGCCACTAACTGCGTCCTGGATGGCTTCGCTAAAGCCTTAGTTTCCCCATTGGAAAAGGACTCGAAGAAGTAGATGCTTCATAGCGTGATCACGGCCCTTGAAAGAAATTATACCAAAGAACTAGCCAGTACTGTGTCTGGCACTAAGTATGTGCTGCATTCAGATTAGCTGATAGAAAGGGAAGGATGTATGACTGGGACCAAGCACCTGATGGCATGGGCCAGTGAGCCAGGAGGCAGTTGTGTGGGGCTCAGGGCTTGGCGACGGGGGGAAGGGCACATTTGGAAACATAAGCGGGCCATGGAGGACTTAGAAAGCTATATGCGGAAGTTAACCAGATATAGAAACCTGCGGTGGGTGTGTGAACACATTGTATTGTAAAATAGTAAAACATAAGATGAAAATTTCCTTTTAGAAACTATGACATTTCTTTTAGACATTACCACGTGCCAGGAACCCTACTTTCAGACTCTGTGGAAAAACGAATTTTCTTCTTATGTGAAAATGACACCAGAGCCCAGAAAGATAAGTTCATCTCTTAAATCTGCAGGCTGTGCTGGCCTGTCTGCTTGATCGTCTACCCGCGGCCATGTCCTACTCCCTGCGGGGACACCCCGTCTGAGGGCTGTTTGACATGACTCCTGCCTGGAATATTGCCAACTGCTCACCAAGTATGTGTGTCCTAGTAGCAGGTGCCCTGTACCTCTAGGTCCTGAGTTTTGTTGGTCTGCTCTGTCCCTTTCTTTCCAAATTATCTTTCCAACAGTGGAACTCATCAAAAGTGGAAATGCTTGAGCTTCATTTTGACTTACTAAGTCAAAAGGATATCTATATTTAAAGAAATTGTTCTCTCATGTGGATTTTGCTACAGCTGCTTGTTGGGTAGCCTTTGAAAACAACAGTGTAGGTATTTGCATCACATAGCCTCCAGGGCCCATTGCAACTCAACAAGTTCATGATTTGCTCACTATTAGGTTAGATTCACAAATTAAATTCAGCATGCTCTTTTTGTTCTAGAGGCTTCTAAAAATTGTTCTTCAAGACAAGTTATTCGGTCTTTCTTCTATGGACTTCCAAGTCAAGATGGCAGCCAAGTAACAGAACTGCACAATGTCTCCTCATTGACACACTTAAAAAAATTGAGAATTAAGTCATGAAATGCCTGTTCAATGTAGCTAGGATAGTTTTTTCTCCATAGATCATCCAGATAAAATCATCTTAGTGATCTCTGTGTAGTAGCTTAGCATTTTCAATGTGTGCTCATCCCAAGGTGCCTATAAGACAGGCCTCTTGCCACATCAAAAGCCAAGTTGTCTGGCTGAGTGGCATCTCTTGTCCATTAGAGAAGCAGAAGTATGAGCCACTCTTGTCTACTACAAGATGTCTTGCCTCGCCAAGGAAAATCCAGTATCATCAAGCATTGGACAGAACTCTTTACACAGAGAAGAGACCAAGCAGGTCAGCTTCGGGCATGGATGTCAGTGCCCCATGTCCAGTAGGTCACTTCTTGTGGCCAACACAGGGCAATTGGACTATATCATGTACCACTCTTGTGGCAAAGCAAAAGGAACCTGTTCCCTTTTAATGGGAGATAGATATAGTAGTGGGGTTAGTGCCATGTATCGCGCGCACGCGCGTACACACACACGCACACACCAGCCTAAGTAGAACAAAGAAGCACACATGAAGTTTGAAACAGAAAAGTATCCCCAGATAAGATAACAACTCCAGCACGGGTTGTGAGGACTCTTTATCTCTGGGTAGGGAAGTATTCCGAGTGCGAGACCTGCTCTGTGTGGCTGGTATGGGACTGAGAAATTGCTCTTTGGGGCTGTGCTTCTCCTCAGTGACCTTGCTGACGGGATCCTGGACCTCGCTTGCTCTTTGCTGTCACTACCTTGACCTACTTTCAAATTTCCTCTTAGAAATGAAGATCTGCCCACGCTCAAAGCCATTACAATCAAAGCCATTTCTTTGAACTCTTCTGAAGAATAATCTGAGAACATCTGAGATTTTATGTCTTTTAAAATACTTTGGGGAAAAAAAAGAGAAATCTGTCGATACGGTGGCCTCTAGATTCATTAGTTCCTGGGATAGGGCTTCCTGATGCTCACTTTGTTGATACACTAAGACTTAAAAAATATTATTCTAAGAAACTACACCAAGGCTTTAGAAACTTTTAAGCATCTTCCCGAGTGGTTGTTTTACAATTATGTATATTTTTCTGTCACTTTACCTTTCTTTTTTATGTATGCCAGGAGGGGTTGTGTATCAGGCTAGTTAGTGATTTTATTCCTCCTGAGCCTCCTTATTAGTTCACTGTAGACAGGTTCTATGCTATTAAAGGCATGTTTTTTTTTAAAAAGAACATTTTATCCCTTGACTGTTCTTGTGCCACACAGACAAGGGAGATTTTGCAAACCCTGATTTTTTTTTTTTTTTTTTTTTTTGAGACAGGGTCTCGCTCTGTGGCCCAGGCTGGTCCTGAATTCACTTCAGAGCCCAGGCTGGCCTTGGACTCACGGCAATCCTCCTGTCTCAGCCTCCCGAGTGCTGGCACTGCAGGCGTGCACCACCAGGCCCAGCTTATGTGGTGCTGGGGACTCGAACTCGGGTACTTAACTCTTGGCTTAGCGCTTGCTCTTGCTCAAGCGCTTTAACTGCTGAGCCATTCCTCCAGCCCCTGCGAACCCTGATTTTATAGACATGCAAGTATCCAATATTTTCTACATTGGAAAAATCAATATCCTTAAAGAAAAAATGTTATAGAAAGTCTTAAATTCACAGTATGACCAAGAATACCATGGCACAAAGTGTTAGGTCACCAGTTTGTGAAGAACATGAAGTACTGAAGTGAAATCAGATATAATTGCTCAAATAAGAATTGTGTGGGGAAACTTGGGAGTGAAGTGGTTTGTTATCCTTTCCCTGATCGGGGAGATTTCAGCTAACTTGACATGTCACAGTCTTGCTCATCGTAGTAAATAATGTTTCCTGCCTGATTATTCTCAGGCTGTTATATCTTTGATCCTTAAATGTCAATACCAGGCCAGATCTGAAAAATGTTGAAGAAACAGCTAAGGCTGTCTCAGTGTCAGGCATGCTGGTTGATGTCTACAATAGCAACACTCATGGAATAAACACTGGGTGTGGTGCTTCGATGAGACACAAGAAGAGGCTTGGTTTTCTGGCCAACTGCTCATTCTCTAAACCAATGAGAATGCAGCTAAAGTAACCTCTACTTCTCATGAGTTCCTAAAGCCGTAAGTGGAATGAGAAAATAAAGAGTATTTCCTGTTATTTCCAGATGGAAAGATCTGAGGCTGAGAATGTGATGGATTCGAAGGAGGTTTACTAAAGTGGACTTCCTTCTAATTCCTAAAGAAGCTGGGTAGGCACGAGAGGAGAAACACGTTGAGGAAAGCTTAGAAATTAGAAGAACTGAGGGACTGTCAGGTTGTCTAGGAACCTTAGAAAGATGGCTCTTTCTCTAGGGAATATTCAGCCTAAGTTCCCAAAACAAGTGGCTGTATTCTTGCTTTTTGTTAAAGAAATTCTGAAACTTTAATTCCCGAGTTATTCAGTCCCAAAATAGTTCTTGTCATATGATGGACCATAATAGTTATTAATTAAAGTGGAATTAATTACAAGAGTACATTTAAAATTATTTGCAATGCTTCTAAAACAATCATAGTAAAAGAGGACAAAATACCGAAGGAAAAAATGTACAATACCTTTTATTGCATGCTAAAGAAAAATGAATTTAAAAACAGATATCAGCTAAACTCTCAGTCTGGCTGGAAGTAATGCCTCTCTCCAGAGAGCTCAAGAAAATTCCTCTCAAAATACACAGGTAGTTGTTGTTATTATTGCTGCAGTAGCTTTGCTAAGCAGATACAGGCAGATTGCTTGCTGGAGTTGGAGAGGATTTCTAAAAGCTGCCACACCAGTGAGGTTGGACCCAGTCATAGATTCTGTTTGCTCCACCCTCTGGCTTGGAAAAGTCCACATCATCTGGCAGAAGATATGAAACGAGTCTGTGTTGCCAACACAGCCTGTTTCTAGCTCAGGGATCCCAACAAGAAAGCTTTCCTTTCCTCATGAAGTCAACATTCCATAGGCAGCCACATCAGGACCGGCCCACTTTCCTTTCTGTTCCTTACTTCTGGTTAGAGATTACACATCTTAGGAGAACTGGTGTCAGATTGCTGATACAGTGCCAAGGGATGCTATGAGGGCATCGTGGATGGCGCTTTGAGTTGGGATTGTAAGCACGACACATGGGGCAGAGACAAAGCCTGGAAAAGCCTGGAAGCCTGGGCAAGTGAGTGTGCACGGATGTGGGAGGAGTGGTGGGGCTTCGTGTCCTCTTGTCTTTGGAAAAGATGTAGCTGCAGTCTGTGTCCAGGTTTCTAACATCGGCCAGAGATGCTGGCAATGACAGAAGGATGTTTGTTCACTTGCCCAGAAACTACTAAGCATCTACTGCATGCCAGATACCATTCTGGGTGCAGAGAAATCCCAGCAAAGAAGAGAGACTGGCGGTGGTATTTCATGCCTGTTGTCCCAGCTACTTGAGAGGCTGAGGAAGGAGGATCCTAAGTATAAGGCTGGCCTGGGGACTTAGCTGGACTCGCCTCATAATAAATAAAAATAGCTGGAGATATAGCTTAGTGGCAAAGTGCTTGCCTACCACCCACAAGGACCTGAGTTCAACCCCCAGTTGCAAAAACGTAATTTATATTAGTTATCAGTGATAATTACAGTGACTGGGGCTCCTGAGACCACTCCTATGTAGCTATAACGCACACAGGGCCCAAGGCTGCAGGGCTTGTCCAGAGGAGAGCAGAACATTCTGGATAGAAGAAACTTTGCCATCACTCCTTTTCTTGTTTGATCCTCAGCATAATCTTTTACACAATTACTATTACCATCCTGTTTTACAGATAAAAAATAATAAATAAATGGGCAAAAAAACTTAAAAAAAGTAATACAAGCAGTCAATAAATGCTTGGAGTTTGTTAAAATTCGTAATTGATACAACTAATTAAAGGAATAAATTTTAAAATTATAGATACAATTTTCAGTTGATCAAATTATAAAGATTAAAAAAGATTTTTCAAAAAGACCTGATCATTTGCTAGTGATAGTGGTATGGATTTGATCTTCCATTTGCTACTGAGGAAAAGGTTAATTATTACCACCTCTTATTGAAACAATTTACCTATAGGAATAATTCCCCAGAAAATAACCAAAAGAGCAAATGAAGATTAATATAGCAAATGATAATTGCAGTACTATTTATAAAATCCCCAGGTGGAAACAACCCACATGTTTGGCAGAAGGGGAATACTTTCATAATGTAGAACCATTACATAGTCATTAAAGATGATGTTCCTGAATATTTATTAATGACATGGAAAAATGAATGTTACAATTTTAAATGCAAAGTGAGCTAAAACTTGTTTATGTGGTCTGATGAATTTTGGTAACAGTAGCACTAGAGTTCTGCATGAATGCATTGCTGCTCAATTGAAAATGCCAAGCCAGACCTGGTGGTGCAGGTCTATAATCCCAGCACTCTGGAGTCTGTGGCAAGAGGATCACATGTTTGAACCCAGCCTGGGAAGCTTAGAACCTTAGTGAGAACTTACCTCAACAGGCCAGTTTCTTCTGCATTCTACCAGCAGGCTCCAGCCAGAGCTGCGAGGAGCGTTAGATCTACTCAGAATGGCTTTGACTTTGAACTTCAGATTGACCTCACATTTTCCCCTGAAGCAATTTTTAATACTTCTTTCCCATCGATTTACATTTTAATGCTTATTAGGTTCAGGACACTGTAAGATTTTTTATAATAGGTGCTAAAATGCATGTAAAATGTTTCAAAAATTTCATGGTTGAGTAAGCATCCATGCCCTTGAGGAAGTTATAATCAAACCAGATGTCACTGACATGTTGTATGTGCATAAAATAAAAACTCTGAGGATAATGGCATGGTTAATTTTCTCTCAGTTCTGTGTATATAGTTAATTTCCTATTATTTATTTTTGAAGACAAAGTGTCAAAAAAGTAATATCAAAGCACAAATATTCTACAAATTCTGCAGATCTTCAAAAGAGCTAAGAGGAAAATATGGTGTAGATAAGAAGAATGTTTAGTGATGAAGAAACCTGATAAGATATCGAGGGACAATATAGCATGAAATAGTGCGATTTTGTGTGGCCCTTTTGTGGACACTCTTTTAACCTCCTGGGTGGTGCCACCACGCGTGTTCGACTCCACCGCATTGTTCTCCGCGTGGGTCCCAAGCTACCTCGCCTGCCCTTCCCCTGTTCTACAACTTGCTTTGTCGTAATTCCTCGTGCTGCTGACCACATTCCGTTAGCCTCATAGCCTCACATCACACCTTAAACCAAACACCAAGCGCCTATGACACCTGCTGTCCTCCTTGGTTAGAGTTCGGGGTCCTTCTGCACAGTAGGCGGAACAATCCTCCTCTCTTCGCCACCCTCCCAGAGATGTGCACGTCCTAGTATCTGGAATCTGTGACTCTGTGACCTTACGTGGCAAGGGAGAAGTTGCAGATGGAACTGAGGTTGCTGATCAGCTGACCTTACAATGGGGAGGTTATGGGCCAGATATAGTCGTGAGAGTCCTTACAAGTCGAAGAACGAGGAGGTCAGAGTGACATGATATAAAAAAGACTTGCCTTTATGGCTTTGAAAATGAGAAAGTTGGGGGCGGGGGTTGTAAGCCAGGAAGTGAGACAGCTGGAAAGGTCAAGATGCATCCCACCCAAGCCGACAGAGAGGCGCATGCTTCCTTTTTAGTCTACTGAGAGCTGGGCCATACTTTGAAGTGAAATAACTGTAAAAATGATAAATTTGTATTGCTTTGAGCCACCCAATTTGAGTTAATGTGTTATAGTAGCATTAAGAAACTGACACACTCAATTTTTACAATAAATTACTTCCTTGATCTGACCCAGAGTGGTCAGGACTCTAGCTTTGTGGAGTCTCTCTTGGGCACTAAAAAGGAAATTCTGCGTATGGCTTGGAAATGGACTGCCACATTTTGACCTATTTATCTTTCTTTTCTAATTGTATTGTCCTTTTACTCTTGCTTTGAGGAAATGGCTGGTTCTTTCTTTATTTCTTTCTTTCTTTCTTTCTTTCTTTCTTTCTTTCTTTCTTTCTCTTTCTTTTTCTGAGACAGGGCCCTGCTCTGAAGTCCAGACTAGTCCTAGATTCACTATGCAGCCCAGGCTGGCCTTGACCTCACTGCAATCCACCTGTTTCAGTCTCTCAAGTGCTGGGATTACAGGTTTGTGGCTTACTTGGTGCTGGGGAATTGAACCCAGGGCCTTGTGGTTGCTGGGCAAGCCGTTTAATCACCGAACCCCCAGCCCCTGATTTTCTCTATTGATTCAAGAGTTGAAAACAAAATAGAGGGAACTATCACCTATGATAAGAAACTGGAAATACATTTGGTTTTAGGGCAGCAGCAGCATTGGATGCTCCATCCTTGTAAACTCAAGGACACTGATAAAACTCATAATATGACTAGGGAAAGTAGATTGCTACTCTGTGCTTGATTGCCAAGTAGAACTATATCATGCTGTTTACTCTCTGAATGTAAAAGAAGTCATAAGCAGATAACCTAGATGGGCAAATGGTTAACATAGAAGCTACTTAACTTAGGCAACTTTCAGATACATAAAATCCACCTGGAGATCTTGTTAAAAATGTAGACGTTCCACTCTGCTCCCGGGAAGACTGATGGAGTAGCCCAAGGTACATTTTTTGACATGTGCCCCATGTGATCTTTACGCAGGCACAGGGTGTGCTCGGTGAGGCAGAGCAGGGGCTGCTTGGGCTAGAGAACGACACTGTCCAGATGCTCCAGTGCGCTGATTAGAGGCACACCTGCCCTTTCCCAGTGTTTTTCCTCCTTTTCACTTATTGACACCCATTAATATCTGTTACCTTACCAGCGATGCAGGCGGCATGACAGGGAACAGACACCGAGAGGAGTGGCTCATTGTGGTTTCAGGTGGGCACGTGTAAGCCATCCCAGGCTCGGGTCTGTTTCTCTATTTTCCAGCTCACACACTAGCACGTCATTCTTAGCTCCTAGAAAAGTGGGTATCTGTCTTTATCCTCTTGTGGAACTGAGCATTTATCTCAAAGAGCACCAAAGTACATTTCCAGGATATCTTCAGATTTTTATGTTTTTATTTTGAGACAAGGTCTCACTTTGTAGCCTGGGATGGCCTCCGACTGGCACTACTCCTGCTCCAACCTCTCCAGTAGCTGGGATACAGGTGTCACCTACCATGCCCAGCCACTAGGCATCTCTCCATAGTGAATGTTTGAGGATAAGGAGGCATTTGCTTTTGCTAATACTTGTGGCACTATTGACCTTGCCTTGTGGGTAGGTGTTGTGTAAGCCCTCAGAGCCTGTTGGAGGGAGAAGGGATGACTCATACATGCTCACGGTGGACCCCTCAGGGCCAGGAGCCCCTGGGAGTTCCTCCTGTTTTTGAGCATGTGGCCACATGGCCATTACCCACAAATATGGCTTTTGAAGTGTATCCTTTGGCTCCTGGTATGGTGTGGTGTGGTGTGGTGTGGTGTGGTGTGGTGTGTGTGTGTGTGTGTGTGTGTGTGTGTGTGTGCGTGTGTCCTCTAGCATGAGGCTCATGCTCTCAGTTGCCTATGCAGGGACACTGCCTCTGAGTTATTTAAGAGCTCTCAGGCCACAGAATGAGCACAGCCACTTTAAAGATAGATGTCTAGAGGGAAGTCTTAGAGAAAACTGTCTGGAATCCCAAGAGGAAGAGCGGTAGCTAGAGGCGAGTCCCAGAGATGGTACGCAATTTTGAACTGTCATGTGTCTTTGTCACTTTTTGTTGCTCTGACTCAATACCGGACATCCACAACTTACGGAGGGAAGATTTAGTGTAGCTCACAGTTTCAGAAGGTCACAGTTCATTCATGGGTGGGTGGCTGGAAAATGGCAGAATAACATGGTGGGGCTGCAGCTAGAGCTGGAACTGGAGTTCCTGGGGCAGAGATCCTTAAAGCACAGTGGAAGAGAGAGAGAGACTGGGAGGAAAAGGGAGGACTCTCACCCCCCCCCTCCAGATTAATCCCCAAGCACCCAGCCCTTCCAGCCAGGTCCCATCTCCCCACCCTACATAGTATGCATAGGAACATGAGGCTTTGGGGGACACTCCAGATCCAAACCACCGCATCATGTATGCTGGGGTAGGCTTTTTGGTGATTCAGTTGTCTTTTGAGTCACATAGGGTTGTGAGCAATCCCTCACCCATACTCCTTCAGGTAGCCCCTTATCTTTGCTTCTGTAGGTAACCCCTCCCTAGTACTCCCATGAGTAACCCTGATAAACCCATCAGCTCACCAAATTGGACTTCGGTGCAAATAACACTTTGGCCCACCTGCTGGGCCTCATTTGGATGAACAGACATTGCTTTTCATGTCTCCCCGGGAAAAGTGATTTGTTCAACAGGTGAGTAACAGACAAGACTGACCTGGTACTTAGTGCACATTGCTTCCTTCCGAATGTAGGGAGAGATAATCTGTCTGTTCTCCTTGAAGACTGACTCACTGAAACCTGGTATTCCTTAGCTCGGGGTGGGGGGGGGGGGGAGGAAATATGAGCTCTATCTATGGTTGTGCCTATTTACCCATCATATCCTTCCAAAGGTGTGTGTAGCTGAAATTCGGTCCAGGCGTCACTCAGTAAGCTGGGTGCCTGAGCCAGAGCAACGGCTGTATCTAGATAGAGGAAGGGTATCTCAAACACCCCCACGAGGTCTCTCTTAGTGTGGATGGTTCCAGGTGGCACACCCATGGTGGTTTCCAGTAACTTGAGTCTTGGATTTGTCGAGAAAGAAACAACAGAATGAGATTTGGAAATAACTCTTTGTTGCTGTATTTTCTAACGCTTGGAAATCCCTTTTCTCCTAAGCCGGTCTCATGAAGGGCCCACCCATAGGACTTGGCTGAACTCATCTACTCCATAGAAAAACAAATTTTTAAGTGAGTGACACATTACCCTCTGGGGCCCGTCAGTCCACTTATTTGCCCATTTCTGTCTTATCAATTACTCTTGCCTAATGCCTGAGGCCAAGGTACTGCAGTATCTCTTAATTAACTAGTGGCAGACGCTAATTACGATCCTGTAGCATCTCATCAGCACACAAACAATATTGGCTCTGAGTTGCAAAGTGCCTCTGAGCATTTTCAAAGCATTACGAAACTTCCATTAGGAAAGATATCTTTTTAATATGAGGAATATAAGAGAGGAACGTGGTGGAATCTCTCCAAGGACTTGTTTCATTCCGTTGCTTCCCTGTGACCTCGGTCAAATGAGCTTTGAGGAGGTGTCTGAGAAAGCAGCACTTGCCTGTTCACAGCCCAGTCCACGGTCCTGGTGAGGAGACCATCCTTGAGATGCTGCTGCTGTACCCTTTCTGATTAAGTTCCCATCCTAAGCTCTGTGCTTCTAGTACGATGGACAGGGTCGCCTGCTGTCCATCTGCAGCCCATTCAAGCTGCAAGAAACCTTGCTGATGATCCAGTATCGCATATTTCTTCTAGGCATTTGCTCCCTCAGCCTTTGGTCTGGAAAAGGCCTCTCCTCCAACTTCATGGGCTTCCTATAGAAGGCTGGACGTGTTTTTCCTTACTGAGGCAAGGTTAGCAGTTGCTGAGGAGGGCATTCCAGACCGTTAGCTGCCTAATCATGAAAGCGCCTAACTGGGGAGTTCTCCCAAGTAGACCATTTACTGTGTTCTAGCTGGAGGTGTGCCCCGGGTACTTGGGATGCAACACATTCAATCTTCACACACTAAAAACCTGCAGATTATTCTTAATTTCTAGTTAGGAAACTTGGGGTGCCCAGAATTGGAGTAACTTGTCTAAAGCCACACATGAAATTAAAAGCAAAACCAGGGAGAGGGAAAAAGGGCTTTAGAGGGAAAGGCGAGAACAGTGATGCTTCATGTGGAGAACAAATACTCATTTGGGAAGAGGTTATTTTTCAGTCTCACTCTTGCAGGGTCAGCAGATCAATGCTTCAGTTTAGAAATGAGTTTAGTTTTTGCCAGTGTCATTTTATTCTCAACCTCTTCTAGCTAAAGCCTGCCTCAGCCAAAACTGACATCTCAGATACAATGCTATTTCTGCTTTCTCCTGTCAGTTTAATTAGATATATTGTAAATTGGTGCAGGGCAAAAGAAAGTGTCAGTAAAGCAGCAAAAGATAAGTAGTCAACAATATTGGGTCATGTTAGATTTCTCTAGAGAGATCTAAAAGACCCCATGCCCGGGCCATACTTCCAGTCTGCGAAATTATTGTCCAAAGTCAGCATCCCTGCGTGTGGCCCAGACATCGCTGTGTTTTAGAGTTTCCAGATATTTCAAACAGTGCTTCTTTAACTCTAAGGAGCACAGGTACCACCTGGAGGTCTTGGTAAAATGCAGATCCTAACGCAGTAAGCCCGCGTGGATGCTGAGATCTTGCGTTCCTGATAAGCTTGCAGGGGAGGTTGCTGTGTCTGCCACTGTTCACATTTGAGGTTTCAAGCTCCAGGCTGGTAGTTCTCTAACTGTGGTCCCTGGATCTGTAGCACCGGCAGCACAAGCAAGTTCTTGGACTCCTCCTGGCAGACCCTGTGAATCAGGAGCTCTAGGGGTGAAGCCCACAAATTTATTTTTAGCAAAAACCTTCATAGGATTTATGTACACTAACTGGAGGACTACTGGTTGATAATTGTCTGGAGTCTACCTAAGTATTAGGCTTTTAAGAGGCAAAAAAGAGAGCCTCTACAGCTTCTCCACAACAGCAGAGACGGTAGATTAATGATACTGTGGAAAGAACGGACTGGGCTTCGCAGGAATGCAGGAAGAGTTGTGCCACCAGCGTGTACTTAACAAACCACTGAGGCTTGGCGAGGTCTTCTGGGGACTGAGAGGTATCTGGAACTGTGAGATGTTAGTCAGCACGTGGGGAAGCTGACCAGGCTGACAGCCCATCTGCCCAGATGCGGAAGTTCACTGTTTCTTCCCGAGGTCTGCCTTACCAGGACTCAACAACATCCCCCCCCCCCGACCCCCCATTTTTGCAGACAGCATGGAGGCTTAGTGGAAGTCCTGGAATAAGATATCTTGCTTTAGAAATCTGGCTTGTTGTCTGTATGAGTCATGTTTAACCTTCCTTGGCCTCAGTTTCCTTGTCTTGAAAAATGACACTGCCGTAGTCACTGTTGACTAACTAGCTACAGCTAGTTGACTAAAGCTAACACACTATAACGCATAGAGTGTTTCCTGGGATCTAGTCAGTGCTCCCACCCCCTCAAATTAAACTCTCACTGTGTTCTCATATCTTTGTTTCTATCTAAATTTGACTATGATTTCTATTTAAACTATCAAATGTTTGAGAAAAAAAGAGTAGGGAGTCAGTTGTGGTTACCGGGCCAAACTCTCCCACCAAGCCTCTGTGGGCATCCTGTGCATTTGCTGTTTGGGTTAGGTGCTGTCCTCTGATTTCTAATACTTACCTGAGAAGCTCCTTTAAGGCGTACATGATGTTGCGCCACCTGCAGGACGCTCGGCCTAGTCCACGGCAACGTGCTCTTCAAGAGGCCCGGCTGCCTCAGCTCAGTCCGGCAGCCTAACTGCCTGCTAACGATGACACTTTGTGTCTGATTCCACAATGTAGAGGCCTAGTTTTACATAAATCTATCAGATTTTAACCTAGCGCCTAAGCCACAGAACAGGGTTCCCGTTGGACTGTCCCTATCACCTGTGCTGCTCCTTTGGAATCACGTGGTTACTGAGGGAGCCTATCTAAGGAAAGGAGGGGATGCTGTTCATTCACGGAGGGAAAGAGGATGCCAGCCTAAGAATAAATTCCACACCTTCAGATGCCATCTCTCTCCACCCTACCGAGGGCTTTGGAATGTCTTTGTCATTGTTTAGGTTTGGGGACAGCAGGAGCTGTTATCAGTCACTTAGAAATACTTTTCAACTGGTTTACTGCAACAATCCACTAGGCTGATTGGAAGTGTAGTCTTCGTAGTTCAAAAAATATCAAGGGCACTTTTGCAATAGGTGCTGCAGGGTGACAGTTGGCTTTCTCCCCACTGCTGAGTTCTGAGTAAAGAGACAGAGCCCTGCAAAGTGTGAGCTGCTTCGCTTTATAGTCTGGATTTCCACGATAGCATTTCATTCTTGATCTAGATTGTCCCTGCTGCCTTTTTCTCCTTGTGAGAAATTAGAGGGAAAAAGCATGCGATGATTATAATGACAAGTCCCACAACGATCTGAGGTCACCCCATGGCTGTCATTCTTTCTTCCTTAGTCTGCAGTGATTAGTGTTCACATTAAACAATTTTAGACTCTGATTCTATATTTGCCTTTTTTGTTGTTTCTCCTTTGTGGTGCTGGGCAGTGAAGCGAGCAGGACCTTAGCAGCGAGACAGACACCTCCTCAGCATTGTTTTACCATTTTAAATTTTGAGATAGGTGCTGGAGGAATAGCTCAGTGGTTAAAGCGCTTGCCTAGCAAGCTCAAGGCCCTGGGTTTGATTCCCCAGCAGCACATGAGCACGGTGATGAATGCCTGAAAACCCGGCACTTGGGGGATGAGGCAGGAGAATTGCTATGCGTTCTAGACCAGCCTGGGCTCCATAGTGAGTTCAGAACCAGCCTGGAGTACAGAGCAAGGCCCTGTCTCAAAAAAAAAAAAAAAAAAAAATTAGTTTTGAGATAGGATCTAAGACGCTAAGTTGCCTATCTGGGCTTGAAGTTGTGGTCTTCCTGCACCAGATTCCCATAGTGGTGGGGTTATAGCAGTATACAACCATGTCTGGTTTGACATTTGGCTTGAGCAATTTTGGATATATAAAATGCTCTTTTAAAGGAAATAAATTCTTGTAGACTTACAGCACTGAATATTTTTATTCAAAAAGTTCAAAATACATAAAATTATGAGATTATATATATGTTATACAATTACAAAAAACCCAAAACTGCAAGTTAAATACAAAAAAGTTACAAATAATAAAATACAAAATAATCCCAGTTTAAGGAGCAAATTTTGGTTTAATTTTATCATTGCTAAGTTCAGTAGAAAGAAGTGCCGAACATAATTAGTTTTTGCCCATGAGTATTTTAATCACTGTCAATCATTATTTAAGTTGTAGTCATTTGCAGTATAATTATTTTGCTATTTTAGTAATAAGTTACTAAGGTTTGGTCAAATTAGAATGCATGCTCTCCATACTGAAAAATGAAAAAAGCCATTTAACAGTAGGTATTTATTGTATATCTCTGGCAACACAAAAGGCACTTAACGCAGACACAAAGTGGTTCCTGAGGGCTCCGGGAAAGATTCTTGACAGCACGCCTAAAGGGTGGCCAGCTACTCTGCACAATGAGATCGTGAAGAAAGGAACAAATAGTTGCTGGGTTTTAGGGCATAGACAGCAACTCTCACCCAAGAACACGGCTTAGCACTGGCCTTAGGTACTGGGGTCAGACCTGTCTCACTTTGAGACTGATTCTGAGAGAAATTATAATGGGGTAAACTAGTTGTCATTGCAGTTGGGACCTTTGTCCCACAGGACAAACACTGATGTACTCACAGATCCAAATCCTCTTGTATATAGAATGAGAACTTTCCTTCTCTCTTCCTTGCCATTGGGCACATGCTGCTTTTTCGGCCTACGGTGTGACGGAGAAGCTCTGACTAACGTTGGCTGTAGAACTTGTAACTGGACATCCACCTTCACGTTTAGAAGCTCTATGACCTTGGAATAGTCACTTACCTCCTCTGAATTTAACTTTCTTATTCTTAAAATGAGAATATTGATAACGAATTCACAGATTTATTGCAAGAGATTCATCAGATCATGCATATGACAATATTAGGGACTTTTAAACATGTTCAACAAACACCTATCGAATACTTACCAAATGTCAAGCTCTGTGTTTGCACTAGAGATACGAAGAGTGGACAAGGTTCCTAATTTCAACTTTAAATCTAGTCATGAGTTAACAATATCGTGGTATAATGAGATGTACCTTAGTGTAAAAATACGTGCAATTAATAAGAGGTAGTACTTTTGTTTTTCTGTCAGTAGGATAGCTATCCACCAAGGCCATTTCCTTTCCACTCGGAAGTGCAGAAAGTGATGCTTGGGTGTCAGTTTACATGGCACTTGACGATGAACAACATTATCCACCTTCCTGTTTTAGTTCATTTCTTTTGCTGTTTTGCACTTAGGCCGAGCTCTGAGACGATTTGGGGACCTCAGTGGGGTGTGTTCTCTGGATTTCAGCTCCTTTCCCCTCGGCGGTCCCTGGGTTTCCTCTTGTCACTTGGACGCTGCATTGTTGCTCTTTTGAGGGCTCATTCGGTCCCCCAGAGCTGGAACACATTTGGTCAAGTTCAATGTACACAAAGGAGATTATTTTGCTTTGCAGCATTTTAGGAAATGGGTGATGCTTCCCTTCGCTCCGAAATTACTGCCTGGAGCTCTGAGTACATCAGTCTGTCTGCTGTCTTTATTGAATTGAGCAGATTATTTGGCACCTTTCATTCCCACCCTGAGTCATCATTACTGTCGTGTGGCTTTTGTGAAGAACACAGTTCCTACCACGTTATTGTACAGGTTCCATCAAATCCTGACTCAAGCAGTGCCGTCCTCTGAACAATGTTTGCAACAAACGTTCCACATACTGTGATTGAATGACATCAGCCATAGAGCTAATAAAGTGTGTCTGGAGTCTCTGTTCTCAGTCCATTGCCTTAGACTCCAGGGGATGATTAAATACCTGTGTATTAGAGACAGTGGGCAGGCAAAGTGAGAATCCTGCATTCAATGGGCCCTTTGGATTTGGGTTGACTGCACTGTGATTTCACAGCCTATTTCATAGCCCAAGGCCTCCTTACCAATAACTTTTCCAGTCTAAATTTGAAAATATGCAGGTAATTTTGAAAAAGTGTGGTTTAGATCAGATGTTCCTAAAGTGGGGCAGTCACGCCCACAAGACAATCCGTTAGCATGCTGGAAGGATGGTGCTTCACTCTTCTATAATAAAGTGTCCTTAAATTGTCTGGATGTCAGGTGGTCTTGGTGGGAGTGGCATTGCAGTGGCTTCATACATCTATTTGTTTTCAGCATCTTGTGATGTCTTGAAGTTTATGCAAACATAGTAAAATGTGCAAGAATCCTACATTTCTGTGACAAAACCATGCAATAATGACAATGCTAGATAATAGTAAAAGGGCAGTGGAAGAGCTGAAAACATTTAATGAGAAGTTGAGAAAAAACTTTAAAATTATAAACAAAACATTTGAAATATGAATTTTCTTATGGGCTGATTGCATTTCTAGCTAATTCCTATGTTGAAATCTTACCCTACATGGTATCTTAGAAGGTGATTGCCAGGATTTGGATCTGGAGTGTCCTCCAAAAGTCTCATGTCTGAGAAGTAATCAGATCATAAGGTTGGTTGGATGGTTGGATTAAGTGCTTTAATCCATTGATGACTTCATGTGCTGTTAGCTGATGGGCTTGGGTGGAGAAATGGGCCCCTGCACCCAGGCCAAAATTGTCTATTCTTGCCCCTAGTTTCTCTCTTTCTCCCCCTCTCTCTGCTTCCTGTTGCCTCTCCATCAATAGCTTTTCTCTGGTTAGATCCTCCACCACACTCTTCTGCCATTTCTAGCCACTCATGAACAGAGTGAGACCTCTAAAATGTGACTCAAAATAAACCTCTCCTCTGACTTGTGGTGTCAGGTATTGTGCTCAGCAAAGACAGGTGACTAAGAGTGAGACCTTCCTGGAGACAGGGTTTGGGCAGAGATAATTAAGTAAAATGAGATCATAAGTGTGGGTCACAATCCAAGACAGCTGGTGTCCTTATAAAAATTTTTGAACACAGAAATATTAATAGAGGGAAAAACCACATGAAGAGACAGGGAAGCAAAAGCACCACTTACAAGACAAGTACCTGAAGCAGATTCTTTTCTCAGAAGGGACCAACACTGACATTTTAATTCATCTTTTGATGTCCAGCCTGATACTATGAGTGAAGGAATTTCTGTCATTTAAACCACCCAGCCTTGGTACTTTATTTGGGCAATTGAATTAGGTTCACGCTTGTTCTCATGAGCAATGTGCCTTGTCTACTGTGTATCGTGCTTAGAGGTTTTAGTGATAGTGTTAAATCGCTAAGACTAGAGAAGCTAAGATTTCGGAATAAATTGTCACCCATTTCAGGAGGCACCTTAGTAAGCCAAAGTTCTGATCCATTCTTCTTGGGTAGCCTGAAAGTCTCTGCCAGCGTCAGAAGTCAGAACATTACGATGGTTACGAGATAGTGACTACTTCCTGTCTCTACCTCCTACTAACCAGCACCTTCTAGATTACTAACTGCCCCTCTAGGGAAAAGGTATAGATGGAGAATGATAGAAGAACTGGTAGAGCCCTGGGAGGATTCCAGCACTAAGAGATTGAGGAGAGGGACCAGCAAGATTCCAGGAAAGTAGACTGATGGGGCTCTAGTGGTTCTCAAAGGAGCAGAGTGTGACCAGCCCTATGAAATGACACCTCTTCTCTCACTGCCCCCAACCCCCATTCATCTTTGTCTGCTGTAGCAATGGAAGACTTCTATGCTGTGAATATATCAAAAGAAGCTCCTTGCCCTCAGAGCCATGTGGGACTTTTGCAACCTATTAAAAATGTCCTCAATCTCATCCTTCACTTATTTTATGTTTTTTTTAGATATTACCTTTATGAGATTAGAGTATGTTAAGAAGGACCAAGTTTCGATTGAAGGAAGAATCTCCCTAAAGGATTGGAAGTGCCTCTGGCATTGAAATTCCATTAAGCATAAGCTTGCTAAATGTTTACTAAGTATAAGATGATATTCCAGGATGTTGTTGCAGGACATAAAAAAGTGCTATGTTTGCGGAAGTCAAGGTGTCCTCACACGTCTGTAATTTGGGGATTAATGAAAGAAATTCATGCATAAAATACAATGGGGACCCAAAGGAGGAAGAGAGCACAAGCAGAAGGAGGGGATTAGAAAAAGACCTGAAGGAGAAGTTAATGTGTGCCTGGGCCTCAAGGAATAATTACAGATTCAAGCAGCCTAGATGAAATAAAATAACTGATGAATAAATAAAGGACCTAATGAAAATAAACCAACATGAACAAAGGCATAAAGATGAGAAAATATAGCTCAGAGAAAAAGTTTAGCTGGATCAAAAGATATGTATGTTAAAAAAAAAAGAATGGTAAAGTCATAGGCGAATCAACAGTATGCATCAGAGTGCTGGCAGAAAGGCAGGAGACATGTCCCTGGGGCCAAAGATAGGTTAGAAATCAGGACTGTCCCGAATACTAGCTTTGTGGTAAAAATTAAGTCAAATCACCTCTCTGACTTTATTTTTTCTAGTGTAAAAGGCCCTTGCAAACTTAAAGACAAACCAAACCGGATGTCCACAATGTGAGCCTTCAGATATGAATAAAAAGCTAAATTACATTAAGTGCATCTTGTCTAAATTGTCAGGCTGGGGGGAGGTGCCCACAAATCATTGAAGTTATATTTCCTGACAAAAGTTGTTGCAGATTGTTTGGAAATGAGGGGTATCAGGAGACCATTGGTATTTGAGAATTTTTCCAAAGCTAAGTGTATACCCTTCTCTTGGAGAGGAAAGAAAAAGGCATTCTGGGCCTATGAGACAGTAGACCCTGGACCAACTCCCGAGCAGCACCTCCGTGGCCAGCCAGCCAGCATTTGGGGAAGTGTGTATGTGTGTGTGATAAGCAACAAACAAATTGCTGCGACCCTGTGGCGGAGCGCAGCAATGGAGGACAGGGTATCCTTTCTCCGGTAGGGAACTACAGAAATCTTTAGTAGGGTCGAGACCGTGAGGCCGTGTAACAGAGTGGATCAGTGGCAAAGGGGAGCAGGGACAGTTCTAAGCCCATCTGATCCTACCCAGCTCTCTCCCAGCTGTGGAAGCAGAGCTGCTTTCTTGTGGGGTGTGAGAGCCTCCGCGTGGGAACAGAGCCTAGTGTGCCTGCAGATGAAACATGGAGGCCACTGCTGTCTGTGCCTTCTGGTGGTAGAGAACAGAAGGCTTTGAAAAATTCATTAAAACGTAAATATAAATGGCTACCTATATTTTGTAGAGCCTTTTGAAATGGTCATCAGTTCAGAAAAAGAAAACTATGTGTAGTTCTAAAGGGTTGTGTTTCTCTAGAAAACTCAGCTATTTAGAAACTCACATTACAGAAGGTTTTGGGTTGAGGAGACTTATTTTTAGTTTTCATTCATCAGGGACTGAAGTGAAAGGATTGAATTTTCACTTTACATTTCAAGTCCCATAAATCTCCAGAGGAGCAAGTCTCTAATGATGCTAATTTCGTGTCTACACCTTTTAACATCTCTGCGTTTGCTCCTCATACTTCTTGTGGATGAGGAAGGAGATGGCAAGGGAGATGATGAGAAAAGCAGCAGTCACATAAATTACTGACTGAATTACACCTGTTCTTGGTCAATCGTCATTAGGGAAAGCTCTATGTTTCAATGAGGATTTTGATGTACTGCTCTGGGGCTGATAAGCAGCCGCAGTGAAAAGCGAGCAATGCCCAAGATCCAAACTAAGCATTTCTTAACTAATTTTTCACTCACCATTGGCTTAGTACTCGTCAGGTTTTAGGAATAAATCTTAGATTTGGAAGGTTGTAGAGTGGTCATTTCATTCAACCTTTTATCTTAGGCAGGAAAACTTTCTGCAAGGCTTCTGACTTTATTTGTTGTGGCAGATCCGTCAATGTGGGATCACTGAAACACTCCCTAGGCCTGTTAAACCCGCCACTCTGTGAAGCATACCATTTACCTAATATTCAAAGTGTAGCTTGCGAGCAGTAGCAAAGCGTCCACTGAGAGTAAGAAATGTTACATGCGATACCCTTCCTCACCTTGGTGAATCAGAATCTTTGTTTCACAAATCCCTGGGATCCCTATACACCTTGTATTTGAGAAGCTCTGGGCTATTCTGGCTATTCCATGGTTAGATGGTTTGGGATGTTTGATGATTACATCTTACTGCAACCTTCTGTGTTGGTGTGGTCTAGGGACTGTCAAGGCTTGCTGCCGCCAGGCCTTCACTGTGAGCCCCCACTTCTTGCCATCTCAGCAGTTGTTTTTGTAGTGGTCCCCTCACCTTCTACTCCAGTGCGCTTTGACTTTCCTAGGGCGAGCATAGGGCTTAAGCACACCTTGGTCATATTCATATACTGGGAACTGGGTAGCTCTAGGGTTTGGATCAGAGATCTCTATGTCCCCTGGACTCAGGTTGACTCTTGGTGCCTCTTGAAGGGCCAGAAGTCAGTGACTAAAGATTGTATGGCTGGTTGGTTATGCCATGTGGAGAGCGTAAGACAACGGAAGTATTCAGAAAATGCATTGCTCACTTTTCTTCCTCCTGTTTCAACTGCTTCATTACCGCCAAGGGACATACGTGCCTTACAATGTTTGCTGGGAAGCTGTGGGCATCGTGGTAACGTCCTCTCTTATTTTTTGCTCTCTTATTCCCTTACACCTCTTTCTGAGGTTGTACTCCTGAATAAAGCAGTCATACCTAAGTTTTGCCTGCTTCGAGTCTGTTTTCTGAGATACTAGACGAGGACATCTGCTTCATATCTACTTTGTTTACACTTTCTAATCCTGCCATCTGGCTAACTTTCGAATGGTCAGCACCTTCTGTATGCCTTCTTCCTCCAGAATCTAGAAGTGAGCGACCACATTCTCTTTTTTCCTGGTTAAGTTCCCCTATGTTCTTTAACAATTCCTCCAGGTGTGGTTTGTAGGTCTTGCACCCTTTGCGGCACTCTACTATGTCATTGTGTGCTTTATTGTGGCTCCTGGGGTGTCCTTCCAGGCATGGACAGTGCAGGGCTGAGTTCAGGAGATTCTCATTTCTCTTACTATGAGACTTACACTAGTATTGATGCAGCTGTCCTGACACGAGCCTGTTCTCTTGAGAAATCTGGGTTGCGGTGGTCAGACGGATGGTGAATGAGTTTAGGAAGATCAGGTTGAAAGTGAGGGAGGCAGACCTGGTTTGGCCACTGTGCCAGCTTCTGAGGGAAACCCATTTCTTCTGGGGGCCCTGAAGTTCCTTTTACTGCATCTAAATCCTCAAAAAAGGCATTTCGACTGACTTCTAAGCCAAGGATGGTGCAAAGAGGCGACCACATGTCTTCTCAAAGGTTTTACTCTTCTGAGGGTTGGAATTTCCATGTTCACGTCTGTCATCCAGACAAACTCTGAGCCAGAGGATTCATGAAATACATTGAGGACTGTACCGCATCGAAATTCTCTGCCTCAGAACCCAAAAGGCATGTCATATTCTTTAATATTTATAGACATTGTAAACACATATAATACGGTACCAAATCCGAGACAGGGAAATGACATTTTTGTTTTTAAACAACTGCTGAAAAATTCATATAAAATAAGCAACAAAACCATCCCTCTCTTCAGATCTGATGTTTTCAGTTTCGTATCAACCTTCTGTTCCCTGAAGGTTTAGGAAAGGAAACTCAATTATTGTTGGAATGTTTGCAAAGCTATTTTTAGCAAGATGGAGGTACTACAGCAAAGGGCCAGATGAGAATGTTAACCTCAGAAGTATGGGGAGGCATTTCATCACCTGCCAGGTGCAAGTTTGTATCCGTATAGTCTAATAATTCACGGTAGAAATACAGCACCGCATTCTTTCTGGACAGTCATCTTTTATGAATGCAAAGGTGCGCTGAGAATGCAAATTCGTTTTGATATTTTCAGCAGGTTTTATCATAGCTGTTTAGGCCTTTGTGCCTTACAAATGAAATGGAAGAAAGACCAGAGAAAGGTTGGGGGCATAGCTCATGGTTAAAGTGCTTGCCTAGCAAGCACGAGGCCCTGGGTTTGATCCTCCCCCCACCATATAAGCTGGGTGTGGTGAAGCATGGCTATAATCCCAGCCCTTGGGAAGCTGAGCTAAGTGGAGTATTGTGTAAATTTGAAGCCAGACTGGGCTACGTAGTGAATTCAGGACCAGTGTGAGATTAAAGGTCAAGACCCTGTCTTTAAGGGGAAAAAAAAGTGCAGTACAAGCAAACCTGGTCACAGAAGCAGCAAATTGTCACACAAATCTGTCACTCCCCCTTAACTTCGATGGGGGCGAGAGGGCATGTTTTCATGCTGTTTTTTTTTCTGCCTCGGGGTTCTACAAAGACACCAAAATTACATGTAAAATATTGTGTATTCAAATATAAAAGACACCTCTCCTTTTCCTACCGTCACCTTCCTTTGCCACAGAATTCTGCCGTGTGTTGTTCCTGGCTAGCACGTCTCGCTCTTGAACACGCAAGCCTGGAAGCCTTCGTTTCATTCCTCATCCATATACTTCCATTCCTGATTCCATCACCTTTTCTTCTTTCAGCAGCTATGAACTTAAACAGGAAAAAAAATCTTCACCTCTATCTGCATATGGTATATGTGTGTGCGGAGGGAAAGATGGATGAAAAAAAATGAAGGTACCTTTCATGGCCCTCCTCTGCGTTAGAATAGCAATCCCAAATTCTCCCCTCCGGCAGATTCTGGCTACACCCTTTCCCTGGTTAGGATGTTCTTGGGATCCAGCTTCCTGTGTGTGTCCAGGAGGCACTCTGCTTTCTTTGCTCTGTAATGCCAGCCCATCCTACACGCTTCGCATAGGTTGCGTACTTTTATAGATATTATTTGATTCTTTGAACTCTAATTGGTTCTCATACTATATACTCATAGCATGTTTTGTTTTAAATTTCTTATTATTTCTTAAAACTAGGATTATCTTTGTACTTAATCTTAGGCAAAAGGCCGAGAAACAATGTCTTTATATTTGTGTATATACTGTTTTTCTCCTCTCGTAGACTTAAGTCACTGTGACGATTGATATTTTTTTTCAAACCTTCCCTAACTATTTTATTACTACATCTAAGGAATTGCTTAAAATATTGTAGGTTTCCAACAATGATTTATTGGTTGATTGAATAAATGAACATTAGTGTAATGTATTAATAGAAAACATGAATGTTTAAATAGAATACAGACATTAAAATTACTTAGATATCTACTTATTGGTATAGAAAGATGACCTGTTGTATCTATGATTGGAAAAAGCTAATTTACAAATCCTGTATGTTGTTTCAAATATAGTTATTTTTAAAAATTAGATACAATGAATATGAAAATTCAGCTAGACAGATCTATTCCGGGTATCTTTTAGGCTACCTGATGGGTACTGTGAATAACACTGGATTGTATAATTGAACATTGTTAAGAGTAGATTGTAAATGTTTTTAGCACACACACACAAAAATATGTGAGAAAATACACTTGTTACTTAGCTTGACTTAGCTAGTACACAGCGCATATGTGTATCAGACCATGGTGTTACATTGTTATCAATTACCATAACAATGAAAGAAGGAATTTGGTATACTGTATATAAAAATATAAAAGATTTTAGGAATTTGCTATTTGCTTTTACTTATTTGTGTACTCATACATCACATTATTTGTTTTAAGGTTATAGACTTTATTCATTCATTTATTCAACAACTGTTGTCTACTTTATGTGAAGCATTGCTTCAGAAACTGGTTATGAAATTAAGATATAAGTCCGAGGTATAAAGAGGCTTATTTGTTGCGTTTGCAACGTTTCTTTCTTGCTAACCCCTCCTCCAGCTTAGGCAGATCCTTCTACACACATCCTGCATTCATTTGGCAACACGTGCAAATATTTTATTCTTTCATAGATATTGATTTTTTGAACCCAGTGTGATGAAATTATACCTACTACTGTGACTTAGTTTAAAATAACTTAATGATATGTCCAGGAAAAATTTGCATGACACATTGGCTAAATATACTTCATTACAAAAGAAACCCTGCATGTTTTTATAATTATCCCACTACTCTTATTAATGACCACTTAGACTATAGTTCAGAGAATGAATTGGAAATAATTTGAGTCCTTTTAAGAATCACACAAACACACCCACACAGACACCACACATGTATGTGTGTGTGTGTGTGCACACAATGTTATTTGTTTAAATAATATTAAAGTTAAAAAACCCTCTTAGCCACGCATGACAAAAGGAAAATTACTTATATGAGTTGTAGGCTACATTCAAGAAATAACGCTTGATCTGTGTCTCCTTATCAAATGGAAATTGATCTTTTGGTGTCTGGAAAGTCTTAAACTGTGTCAATCTGAACATTATTCCAACCGCTTTCAGCAGCAGGCAGTATTTCTTGTGCAGAATAAATTATTCACATTGTTGATGCCATTGTAAGAATTTTTAGAAGATTAAAATGTTTAACTTTAGTCTTTGTGAATATTTAGAATGAGAAAAAGTACCAAATTCCAGTTTGACATGTCGATAAACTTTACCATGTTCAGTTTATTATAACCTGTTATACTTAAGTCTTTTCTTCTATACCGTCTTGGTCATGTGTTCACCTCTTCTTATGACAAAAGTTTTATAATATTTTCTATAGAGAAAAGAGAAACAGAAGACTTCTACCTGGTAGATTTAAAAATTTGAGCTTCTATTTGATAGAGTGCATGAAACTTTAAACACAAATATGCTTAGTATATATAAAACTTTTACAGATTTGTATATTACAGATACAATATAAGAATTCTAACAATAGTTCATGTGATTTCCATTAGAAATGAAAAAATGTATGACATTTATAACAACACATAATGTATGACATATTTATGGAATAATTACAGAAAATATTCTTAGTACATAGGAGTTTCTGTTTGGACCTGGTGTTGAGAGAAGGGGATCTTACCAAATTCGTTCATGTAGGAACTGGAAGACTTTCTCGACCATCTTGATGTATTTCAAATTTGTTCACTATCTGCAGGCTTCTGACCCTGGCTGCCTCAGGACACCCACACATAGTGACATGACCTTTGTCTTGAACTTTTGAATTGAGAACCAGTTTTCAAGGTGGGCAGAGAAGTGTGCCAAGAAATCATTCCTACATGGAATGGCTGCAATTAACCATACAGGAAACGATGCAAGCAAGTCGAAGTGCATTCCTGCCCCAGCTTACCTAGGTTCCTGGAATGTTTTCAGTCACATCTGTGAATTCAACACAGACAAGAGTGAGACAGGAGAAAAGCAGAAGAGAAAGAGACAGTGCCTGAAAACAACATAGAGTTGTCATCTTCCCCCCCATCTTATTGACATGTGCAAGTGCAGAATTTAAGGTTTACAATGGAGTTGAGCATTTTGTGCACATACGTTTCTTGTCAAAGTGACAAGGGCTTACCCGCTCTCCTTTTGTCATCTTAACCTATTGGGATTCATTTCTTCTGCATTATTTTACAAAAGTATATAACTCTGAACACTGTGCTAATGGCTCCTTTCTGAGCCTTTTGGGAGCTCAGGCACCAGGGGCTCTGAAGTGTAAGTTTCACTGACTCCTGGGTAAATTTGTTACTGGAACTTGCTCTAAACAAGAAAGGGGGCGTGCTGGTCATATGTGTTTGTCAAGTATGGAATAAGATAAAAAATGCACCACAGTGGGTTAAGACAACAGGTCTCCGCCACTTCCTTCAATCACTGCTTCTTTCCGCTCCGCCTCACTCCTTAGTTGCACATCTGTGTTGAGTTCTTGGAAATGGTTGCAGGTGTTCAAGGGATTTGGTTGAATTGGGATGGAAATATGTTTAATTAACTTGTGATCATGCAAAGATTTTCTTTTAAAGCCACGCCTTCCCTATGTGCTTGAAAAAATGTTCATGTTTCTAACACTAATTGGGTCATCATGTGTGTTTAAATAATGTCATGTTAAAACAGATGGGAAATAGGGCGGCTTGGGTGCTGGACATGCTAGAGGTTTGGAGTCTATAATTTCAAAGTTTAAGTCAGATTTCAGGTCTGAAAGAGATGCCATTATACTGTAACTATTTATTTATTTATTTTAAATGTAAAATTTCTTAGAGTGAAAGGCACACGTTAAAGGACCAATGAGATTTGAGAGATGTGTTAGGCTATGTGGCCTTAACCTTAACCAGGATGCATTTCAGTCACCCACGAACACTATTCTGCCATATTCCAGGTAACACTCTTCCCTGAATAAACAGCTTAACTACAAAATTTTAATTTTGAAAATGGAGAAAATATGTGCACACACACTCCAGAAGAATATAGGTGGCAAATTTTTGTAAAAACACTGTAAAATGTTCTTTAAAAAGACAATAGTTCTTCTAATTTTTGCCATTATAATTTCACCTGTCTTTAAACTTAAGATTCTTATAGACACTATTTTTTCATCTTTAGTTTTAATTGGCATATGGTGATTATACATATCCATGGGCAACAGCACAATAATGTGATACGTGTAATTCAGGGGGGCTAGCATAACCATCTCCTGAGACTTTCATTTGAAACATTAGTCTCGTCTGCTTAATTTGAAATGGATTGTAGATTTTTGTAGGCTATATTTGCCTTGTGCTGCAGAGTTCGAACCAGTCCCTCCAATCTAATGTGTGTACTCCCTTGTGCCTTGTTTATTTTGCTCAACACGTGGTATTTCGTCTATCACTTCATTCCTGTTTGTTGGTAACAAGTCTCTCTTCTCCCCACCATTTTTATTAATATACATGTGTGATACATAATGTTTACAATGAACTTGAGCATTTTGTGCACATATGTATCACATCAACTTTACAGTACCTTCCCGTTCTTGCTCCTCCGACACCCTCCCCATCCCCCAACTCCCACTATCACACCGTGTGGTTCTATAGCATGCCTGCATTCTGGGTTTCCCAAATCAGAGAAACCCTATGATTCCTATCATATTTAATCTTCTGCATCTGACTCATTTCACTCAAATCACCACTCTTTAGCTCAGTTTGCTACCCCTACAATGGGCTGCAGTGGCCACATCTTGAAAAACTCCATTTATTCATTATTCTGTTGATGGGAATTTGGGTTGGTTCTAGATTTCAGCTGTTACAAATAAGGCTGCTGTGAACATCTTGTACAGAGTCTTTTCAGGAACGCTTCTTCTTGTTTCTCTTCTAAGATGGGATTGCTGGGTCGAAGGTTAGGTAACTGTGGCTGGCAGCCCTGATTTCTCCTTCAGGGCAACAAGGTCCCATTCTTTGTTCTAAAGTACTTGGGATCTCTCGGGAGAATGAGTCTATTAAAGCAAGAATGATTATTAATTAAAGTTTGTGTCAGAGTGTGCAATTTTTAATGTCAGAAATCCCAACTCTACAGGGTTGTCTTAATTATCTAAAATTAAATTTAATAATGATCAAGGCATCCAAAAAGCCTTAAAGGTCAGTGTGCTTCATAAAGAATCTTGAAGAATTTCTTTTTTTAGAAAGGAAATTTTAGCAGTTATAGGCCAGTCAAGAGAAAGAAATTGCGCAATTATTAGAGAGAAATTTGGAGAAAATTTTACAAAATAATTAACTATACATAAAGTTATCAACTAGGTAACAGAAGGAGAAAGAACAGGGGAGTATAAAGGAAGTAGCTGTCACAGAAACATGTACCTTCCGTTAAGTGTTAAGGACTAAGGAAGGAGGTTGGAGCTATAAAAATGTTGTAGTGTGGAAAGAAACTGCTTGGCTGGTGCTGATGTCTTACTGTGGGGGTCATGTTGAAAGGAGAGTGGTTCTGTGGCAGATAGAGCTCTATGTACTAGTCCACAGGTTGAATCAGGCCTGGTTTTTGGTATGGCCTGTGAGCAAAGGATGGATGTTACATTCTTAAAAAATTGGAAAGAAAAGAATGACTATTCGTTTCCTGGGGCTACCATGACAAACTAAATGGCTTAAACAAGAAAAATCTATTCTCCCACTACTCCAGAAGCTGGAAGTTAGGGGCAGGAGGCCCTGAGACCAGGCGTCAAATCTTTCTTGTCCCTTGCTAGCTTTGGGTGGTGCTGTCAGTCCTAGGCTTCCCTGGGCAGCAGCTGTATCTCCCAGTCTCTGCTTCCACTTTTCCATGGTGCTTTCCTTGCTGTAGGCATGTGGCATTTCCTGCCCCTAGAGGACATCAGTCCTACTGGGTTAGGGGAAACCCAGTGACCAAATCTTACTTGATTTTCTGCAGCCCACTGCATTTTGTAGTTACTTGATTTTTTAACGTTATAATGAAAAAATTTAAAAGAAAGCATTAATAGTTTTATATATATATATATTATATATACTATATTATATATTTATATGTATTAACTGTAGTTTAAGTATATTAGGTATTTGCCCAACAGAGCTTTTCTTCACTCAGAAAACCCTCAGGCTGCAGGTTGGACAGGTCTGACACAGACCTTGTTTTCAAAAGATCACATTCACAGGTAGAGCCCGATAAGACCAGAACATACCTGTTTGGGAGGATGCAGTTCAACCCACAACAGTGAAACTATTTAAGACATGTAAAAATTGCATGAAGTTCTCATGAAGGGGTCCTTAAGTGAAATGATAATGCTACACTTAGTCATTTAAATATTGTCTATGATGTTGCTACAAAGGAAGAATTAGGTGCTGTAAGAATTTATGATTGGAGGTTTGGGGAGTAGCTCCGTGTTGGAGCACTTGCCCAGCAAGCTCAAGGCCTTGGGAATGATTTTCCAGGAGCACATGAGCAAGGCACGGTGGCACGTGTCTGTAATCTCAGCACTTGAGTGGCTGAGGCAAAAGGACTGAGTTCAAGGCCAGCCTGGGCTATACATTCAATATCAGCCTGGACTAAGGAGCAAGACCTTGGTCTAAAACCAAAACAAAACAGAATTTAAAAAACTCTCATAACCTAAAAAGATATATGTTATCTGGTCCTGTAAAAATGTTTGCTAATGCTTATTCTATGTAGCCAGCTTTGCAAGTACTGGAAAAAATGCAAATTGGAACCAGCTGCTGCTAGTGGCTGGCCCTTCTAAGGTGAAAAAGACGTTATTTCATGATGCTCACAGGGGCTTGAAACCAAGAGTCAGCAAGGAAGAAGGTAGAAGCCTCTTTCTCAGTCTTTCAGGTTTTCTTTGTTGCCTGCTACAGCTGGAGCGTAAGAGGAAGAGCCGAAACAGTGGAAAGTGGTTCGTGGAACCACAGTCCTAGAAGCAGAAAGTTGAGAGAGGGATAGATTTGGAACTGACAGACAATAAATTAACATCGTGCATGCGTGCGCACACGCGCGTGCATGCACACACACACACACACACACGCACGCACACACACACACACACACACACACACACACACACACAGTCTTACATAAGCAGCAAGAAAAAAATATGCATGGCCACTATATTCTTCAATTATGTACCTACACGTGCACAGCATGATAGTGTTTTTGATCAACAACGGTGACATATGTGATGGTGAGTCTGTAAGATCGTCGTGGAAGAATCTTCTCTCAGTGACGTTATAGTCACTGCAATGTCATAGTGAAACACGGACACACTTGAAGTGATCTCCTCTGCTGTTAGTCATATAAAAGGGCAGCAAACACAATTTTGCATAGTACATGATACCGTATACATAATACATAAATAATAATGGTGTTACTGGTTTAATGTATTTATGATGCTAATGTTTCTACCATTATTTTAGAATACATTTCTTCTACCCATGTAAAGGTGTCATGTCCTGTTACTCTAGCAACAGCTTCATACACCTGGTATTTATTTCCAGTATTGATTGTATCAAGAGTGCATGTTGAGGAACCGACCTACCCATCTAAGTCTAACATCGTTACACTCTATAATGTTCCTACAACAGTGAGATTACCTAATGACATGTCTCACAGAGTGTATCCTGTTATACACATCATTCACGCACACAATGGTGTGCATGTATAAAACCCATACATATATACACATACAGATACAAAAATATATAAAAGTAACAGATGAAGATATAGGTTTACATGCAGAAGTAAGAGGTTATAGCAAAAAGTCCCACGTCCTGTTAGGTACTTTCTCCCAGTGGTAATAGCTCGTACAATGGTACAGTTAGGATATCAACACAAAGGGAGGCAAGATGCGGAACACTGTCACCCCCACAAGGGTCCTCACGCTGTCCTTTTGGAGCCACCCTTCCTTTTCCCAACTCCTCTGTTCTGTTCCCTAGCCATTGCTCATCTTGTTTTGGATTTCTGTCGTTTTGTCATTCCAAGATTGGTATACGAACGGGATCCTACATTATATTGTAATTGAGGATTGGCTTCTGTGATTCAACACAATTCTCTGGGAGTTTTTGCATATATCAATAACTTCATCTTTTTAAACTGATAAATAATATTGCATGTTATAAACATAATAGATTTTGTATACTTACTTACCCATCAAAGGGTATCTAAGTTTTAGACTATTACAAATATAATACCTGAAAATGTTCACGTGGAGATTTTTGCATGAGTGTGAATTTCCCTTTTTCCAGCTGGAAACTGGCAGGTGCCATTTCTGGGTTATGTGGTAGCTGCAGCTTTAGTCTTTTGATTGGAAGGCTGATTTCCAGAGTGACTCCGGCATTTTACTTTGCCACCAGCAGGGCATGAGTCATCCAGTTTCTCCACATTCTTGTCAGCATTTGGAGTTGTCACTAATTTTTATTGTAATCGTTTTGATGGCTGTGTGATGGCATCTCATTGTGCTTTGGTTTCCCATTTCACTAACAGTGCTGATCATTGTTTAATGTGCTTGCTTGCCACCTGGCTATCCTCTCGAGTGACATGACTGTTCACACCATTTGAGTGTTTTTCTAATAGAATTTTTTACTGTTTTACCTTTGAGAGTTACTTATTCTAGGTATTAGCCCTTTGTCAGAAATGATCTTGTGAATATTTTCTATTAGTCTGTAGCCTGTATTTTTATTCTTCCAACAGGTTCTGAAACAGAAAATGTTTTAAGTTGTGTTGAAGTCTAGTTGTTTTTTTTTTTTTTTTTTTTAATCTTACGGGTTGTGTTTTTGGTGTCAAGTTTAAGAACTCCTTGCCTAGTCATAGGTTTTGAAGAGTTCCTCTCTCTGCTCTCCCCCCCCCCCCCCCCCCCCGAAATATTATAGTGTTACATTTAGGTCTTTAATGCTATTTGGGTTAATATTTGTTTAATACATGAATTTTGGGTCAAGGTTAACCTTTTTGGCCTCCGGATGTCCACTTGCCTCAGCATCGCTATTGCAAAGGTCATCTTTTCTCTGTTGAATTGCTTTGCACCTTTGGGAAAAACAAACTGGACCCAACAAACTGGACCCATTTGTGCAGGTCGATTTTGGGCTTGCTTTATATTGTTTTATTGACCTAAGTGGTTTTATTTTATTTTATTTAAAATTTTTTTAACCACCAACACACAATTGTGGTTTCTGCAGCTACTCGATAAAGTGAAATAAGGAATATTTATTTTTTTATGCCTCATTCTTTTAAAAGTCATTTCATTGTATTCTAGCTGCTTTGCCTTTCTGTATTAAATCTGAGAATAATCTTGCCTATCTCTGCAAATTATCTTGCTGGAATTTTGATAGGAATTGTGTTAAGCCTGTACGTTGACAAGTCTGAGTTGGGATTTAGCATATTTGCAGAACTGATCTGCTTGTGATCCACTATATTGTTTGTTTGCCTGCATTAATATTCATCAAGACGCATATGCTTATTTATGTGATATTTGTCAAGAAAGAGGAAATTTTCTCTTGGTGTGAGTTAGTGTCTCTGTGGAGAGGATTAAGCCGCTCTGTGAGGGGTGGGGGGGTAAGCAATATCGCTGCCAGACGGGCCCGTGGGACACAGCTAATTTCGCTGTGACCAGCTTGAGGTAATTTGAAGCAGCCCATTTGAGGCACAACTACCTTGCTTTATTGTCCACAGTTAACAACCAACATCCCTCCGGTGCTCTTACTCCATATTCCCATCGTGGGACATTTTTCATTTATCAAAAACGTTGTCCCATTTCTGAAGTTCTTAGATTAAATTTTCATGTCCCATCTCTGAAGTTTTTAGATTAATTTTTAAACACTCTGAATAGGTTAATGCATTCGTACGAGGAGAAAGAATAAAAGTTTATAAAGCAGGAGAGCTCATGTTCTCATTTCCGTTCTGCCCCTATTTGTCCAGCTTTACCCCACCCCAAGCAAGGAAGGACCGTCATTCCTCAGAGCTATCCAGACGTGTCTTTGCTATGCTTGCTTACTTTCAAACGCTTTCATCCAAAGTCTAAATAACATGAGAGTTTATTTTTCATTTATTACTTTCTCTGACAGTGGAGTATGGCTTCTAGTCACAATTTATACCACTTTTTAAATGAAAAGTTTGTAATAACATATCTTGGCAGTCAACAGCCTTATTTTTAATTTTAAAAGATGTTAAATTTTGGCAAGTTTTCCCCTCACTTTTTTATATTCCATGTAGCAGTGTTATTAAATACATTGGTTTGATCGTAGGGCTTGAAGGTTGGTTTACTTTTTCATCCTAAAGATGGGCTGAAACCAAGAGAAGAGGAAAGGAAGGACTGGTACAAAGGCACACGGAAGGTGCTGTGGCCCAGCTCGGGCAGAAACAGAGGCCTCTGCCTGATCCCGAAGGTTCTCGTTGCTGGGAGATGATTCCTATTTATTGTTACCATGGCTGAAATCCATTTGAAAAGTGTTTCTGCTCTCTGTCTCAATCCTCTGCTAGTCACGCAGTCCGTTCTTTATAAATGAGAATTTCTTCTTTTTGCTGACAGTTTCTGATTTTACTTGTTTCTGCTCTCCTAGCATTTGTCCAGTCCAGGGATCAGCCCTCATATTCGAGCCCATTTAGGCTGCAGTAATAGCCTGCCGACCACCGTGAGCCGGTGAATAATTGAACTTTTTATTAATGTTGAAACTTCTTTATTATTTTGTATTTATTATACATGCTAGCTTCAACTTTATGACTCTCTCTTGTCAAATTAATTCTTTCTCATTATCTCCTTTATGTAACGTTAATCTAAACAGCGGGACTTTTTTTTTTTTTTTTAAGCAGGAAAAATAGCGTGCCTCTCAACTAATACCACTTTACAAGTTGGGCTTGGCTTGTATTAATGTAGTAGTCTGACCCCTAGTGGCTGTAGGGAGCATTTGCACTGCTCGTTGAGGAAGGAAAAGTTTGACTGTTTTCCTGAAAAGTGGATTTTAGGCAGTGAGTTCCTCCTTGAAAAGAATTATAAACAAGACCAAAATGATAAGTTTCTCACAGAAATAATCATAAAACAGAAATTCAGGAAAACTTTGTTCTTATAAAGATGACTTTCAAATAATTTTTACTTTTTTTTTTGTCACTTTGATGTCATTTCATGTTCCAGGAAGCCGTTCTCTGTTGTGACTGTAGTGTAAAACTTTTTCCATCAAACTCGATGTCTTTAATTGTCCCATCATGGAATCTGGTAGTAGGGTACCTCCAGGGTTGCCTCCTCCCATCCTCACCCCAAGTCATGATTGCTTTGGATACTCTGGGTCTTTTCTGACTCCCTATCAACTGTAGGATTTTTTTCTAGGTCTCTGACGAGTGTTGTTGGTACTGGACATGTTCTCCTGGCAGCCGGGAACTGAGGCGATTAGGGAAAGTCGGGTACGTTAGCAGTGAGGCAAGGGGAAGAAGGGCAGTGGGAGAAATGGTGGCAAGCCCGTAAGCTGAGGATTGTCTAAAGGAGATGTGTGAAGTAGACACCCAGATATTTCTTCTTCAGCGTCTTTTATTTTCAGATCTTTCCACAGGTACGTTGCTCTGCATCTGGGGAGGAGCAGCTGAGTTATTTGTTTCTATGGACTGGGTTCTAGTCACAGGATTGATGACATTGCTCTTGGATTGCCAAGTTGTCATTATTTGATAATTCTTAAAGATGCCCATCTTCCTAGAAAGGAGAGAGGTCCCTTAGGGCCAAGTGATGTCAGTTATTAGATGTCGAGGCCAATATGACAAAGACATAAATTGGGAGGTGGTGTTGAAGGTCAGAGAGGTCACATGTCGAAAGTGAGAACCAGAGGTCAGGTAGAGAAGAAATTTGATTGTAAAAATTCATGGCCACCTGTAAAGGTACAATACCCAGGTTTCCATTTAGTGCCTGTGGCCCGGGACCAGTCTCTCAGATGGCTGATGAGTGGCTTGTCCTCCCCATTGCTTGCTGCTTGACTGAGGAGAATGCTTTATGACATCCATTCCTGAGATTAAAAAAAAATTTTGTAAAAGCTTAAACAATTTTATAAATTCCTTTGAGATGATAATCCCTTTTAAAAATGCATTTTTTGGGGGGCTGGAGGAATGGCTCAGTGGTTAAAATGCTTGCCTAGCAAGTGCTATGTCAAGCACTAAGTACCTAAGTTCGATTCCCCAGAACCACATAAACTGGGCGTGGTGGCACAAGCCTGTAATCCCAGCACTCAGGAGGCTGAGGCAGGAGGATTGCCCTGAGTCCAAGGCCAGCCTGGGCTCCATAGTGAATTCAGAACCAGCCTGGGCTGCAGAGCAAGACCCTGTCTCAAAAAACCCAAACAAACAAACAAACAAAAAGACTAGTTTTTTAAAAAATGCATTTTTGAAGGCTTTACCTATGTTACCGTATAAAATCACCAAGAGACGCGGGTGGAGCATGGCACGGTCCTATGACAGGCAGGTGTCTGTCTGTCCATTCTGCACTCACAAAGAAGTTCCGTAAGGACACTTTACTGCAAGTCAGTGGCAGCACTGAGAATCCGGGGGGTTCCCAGGACATTGGGGTTGGGTTGAAAAGCATTGCTCTGTAATGCTATATGTGCCAAAGTTATTTTCTGCAAAAGATGTGCAAAGCTAAGCTAGGAGATAGTATAGTTTGGTTCTAAAGTGTCCCCTAAAGGTCTCATGTGTTGGGGGGGGGCGCTTTTGGAAAATGGTTGAATCATGAGTGATCTATCTTTGTCAATGGATCCATCTATTGATGGTCTTGGTTTCATAATTTGACAACATTATCAAGAATTAATGGAAAATCAGAATGTGGGCCCTGGTTGAAGTAAATGGTCCACAGGGGTGTGACCCTGGGACCTTACCTTGTTCCTGGCCTTTCCTTCTCTGGCTGTTTCACCATCTTTCTTGCTGCCTGGCTGCCATGACCTGTTCCATTACATCTTTCTGCCATGATCTTTTTAGGCCACAGAACTAGAAACGATGGATATAGTTGACTGTGGGCTCAAATTTTATGCAGGTTCTAGAGCTAGAGTTTTATAAAAATCAATTCTCCTACCTCACAGGCTCTTGGTATAGAGCCTCCAACATTAAGAAAAATGTCATTAAGGGGAAAGGTTTCCTTTAACGGGCTTGGTATTGATTTCAATTGATTTAACTGCTACCCCTAGGCTTCCAGACATGCTCTCTTTCTATTGAAAATAGACTGCACTTTTTGTTTAAAAGCTGAACTTGCAAGAAAACTATTGAAATCTGTTTTGACATACAACGTTGAGGACATTACGCTGAGATTCCTACTTAAGGGGCATTCTGGATACCTGGAGGGACAAGAAGGAAATTAAAGGAAAGGAAATAAAAGGGAGAGTGGGAATTGAGACCAAGAAAGTGCTGTACAGTGTAATCATACATAGATCACTGGCATCTTAGCACACGAAGGCAAGAGTGACCTGACTGGGACGGAGAAACTACCCATGTTACGGGACTCTGTTCACTCCAGTGACCTCTGGGCACTCAAGGGTGAGTGGCAGGAGAGCAATCATTGTCAGGGTTAAGACAGCTCCATTCACAGGTAACTTCTGAAGACGTGCACGAGAGAAGACAAAGCATTTCATAACTAGCTGGACAGAGTGACAAGCCATGATGTCTCTGGGCCATGATCACCAATGAGCATCTGTAAGATATTCAGAGGCTCAGCGTCCAATGAGGACACCGGAGCAGTGGCTCACTACACTCTAAGTAATTAATCGGAGAGTATTTTACTACCCCTCCTGCCTCAATCTACGCTTGGAGATTGGAAAAGTGATTTAAAAAAATGTACTGGGGATTGAACCTGGGACACTCTACCACTGAGCTACATCCCCAAGTTTTTCTTATTTTGAAATGGGGTTTTGAAGATTCATCCGGTCTGGCATCAAACTTAAGGATCCTCCCATATCAGCCTCGAGAATAGGCAGGATTACAGGTGTATGCTACCATCACCTGCTAAGAAAGTGATTTTAAGGGCCTAAACTTGTTAAGTTGTCGAGGAGATTTAACTGGTACTTGCAGGTATTTCTGGAAAATGTTTAACTATTTTGGGAAAGAAGTCATATATATATATATATATATATGTGTGTGTGACTGACAGTGGAGAAGATTTTGTTCACAACCCAAGAAATAATAGATGTTTGAAGTGATACATATACTGTTACCCTTATTTGATCATTACACATTGTATACATGTACTAAAATGCCACATGGTAGCCCATATACAGGTATCAATACTGTCCTTTCATAAAAACATGTCAACAGGCTGAGACTTTCCACCCTTTAATTAGTGGAGACCTTGGAGCACTGAGTTTGGGGTTATTCTTACACAGTTTTCCCCCCTATAATCCCTGTATTTGCAGCCTGAACTCTAAAACAGAGGGAGGATTAGACCTCTATGCTTCTGTTCACAATCTTTGCCTTGTTTGTTTTCTGTGAGGATATGCCTGATGTCTATTTTATCTCTGTTTTATCTTCTATAAAAAGTAGCTGAAGAGAAAGACTTGGCTACTATAGCTTCTACCCCCAGATACACTTGCAGTTAAAAAATTGATGTTCAAAATTCTGTTGTGGTTCAAGACTCCTATCCACATGTTGAACTCCTTTAGAACACTTTCACGTAGGGGCATTGTTTTCATTTTAAGTTCACTTTATCCAAAATGGCTGTCCCTCAATTTGATTTTCTTCCTGGTGCCCCCATCACTATTAGTGATCTATTATCTCACCAGTCTCCAGTCTTAGAAATTCTGTGAGAATAAACACAGTTATGGAATAATGTATACAGAGCAGTTTAGACATGCAGACGTCTGAGTATATGTAGTCTGTTTCGGTTGTTGAAATAGAATACCACAAACTTGCTTGCTTAGGAAGCAGAGATTTATTTCTCACAGCTCTCAAGATGGGAAATTCAAGACCACAATGACAACAGATCTGGCATTTGATGAGAGTCAGCTGGCTAGTTTGCACCATCTTGTTCTGTTTTCCCGTGACAAGGCAAGGACAGGATGCCAGGCCTGGTAGTATAAGCGTGTAATTCCAGCATTCCGGGAGGCTGAGGCAGGAGGATCTTGTGTTTGAGTCCAGCCTGGATAACCTAGCAACTTAGCAAGATCCTGTCTCCAAAAGAAAACACACGCACGCAAGCACGCGCGTGCACACACACACACACGCACACTCACCCTATGCTGGGGACGTACCTCAGTGTGAAAGTTCTGGGCTCCATATTCAGTAACAGAAAAAAATAAAAAGGAAGAGGGAGTATTTTGTTTTTTGTTTTCATAAGGGCACTAATTCCATTCATGAGGTCTCTGCCCTCAAGAAGAACGAGAGAAAGGAAGGATAAAGGGAGAGAGAAGGCAAGATGGAGCAAGAGGGGTTTAAGTGTTTTCTTCATCTAAGTCACTGGTCTCAATCCTGAGGCTTCATTTTCACGACCTAGCGACCTGCCAAAGAGCCCACCTCCTAATACTACCACTTTGGGGGTCAGGATTACAGCGCAGGACACACACTCACCCCAGTAATTGGCTAAATGGGCAGTGCACGGGCCTCGTCACCTGGGCTTAGTGTGAAACAGCTGCGCTTGGCGTTGCAGCTTGGCTTCTTGCTCTGATCATTCCTGCTGCCCTCACCCCAGTAGAGACGAATCTCCCCTTCCAGAAAACAACTGTTGGCAAATTTCTGAGATTCTCTTTCCCCTGGGAATCGGTCCTATTGTGATTTCCCCTGTTTTTATTAGTATAGGTAGACAGATGGATAATGGCTACACTGAGCTTGGGAATTTTGTACATATATATATATATATATATATATATATATATATATATATATATATATCCCATGCAACTTCACAACCCCTTCCCCTCCCCCCTTCTGTCCTCCTACCTCCTCTCTCTATTATTTACTTGTATTCTCAGTTTTTCATGCAAGAGAAACCATGGGATTTTTAACTTTCAGACTCTGACTCGCTGCCCTAAGCCTGATGGTCTCAAGCTGTGTCCACCCCTGGAATTTCATCCCAAAGCTTGGTATGTCTCTTGTTTCTGCTCACTCCCATATTTTGTCAACATGTGTTCTAATAGTTAAAATTTAAGCAGACTGGAGCGAAATGGATAACAAAATGGAGGATCTTAGGAGAGCCAGGCTGTCGGCAGAGATCAGCCCAGAATGACTCAGCAGATCGCGGCACAGGTGCGCAATTACGCTGCCGTATTGCCAGCATGAAGGCCACTCTGGGCTCAGCACCCCCTTTGTTGATCTGTGTGTAAATATGCCTGTGTCCCTCTAAAGACAGCTCCGGAATAAAGCTTGTCAGATTTTCCTGCGGCTACTTCTCTCCTCCAAACCCCTAACCTGAGGCCTCATGAGCACCTTGGACGAAGCTAAAAACCTGTGCTTGGTACAGCCTAAAATGTAGTAGATTTTAGAAATTTATTCCCTCTTCTTTGCCTCGTGCTATGGTTTGGGTCTGTGATTGGGTAATTGGGGTTAATTGATTTCAGGTGCTACTATGACGTCAGGCCTGGTCAGGAGGAGGTGGGTCATTGGGGGCGTGGCCTGGAAGGATATATATTCTTGCCTGGCGGCGGCGGGTCGCTTTATCTCCTGGTCTCTACGCGCTCTGCACTTCTTCCTCGCCGGGACGTCCTGCCAAGACCTCCTGCCGTTGCTGACTGACCATGAGGAGCCAGACACTTCTGAACTGTGAGCTAAAATAAATCTTTTCTCTTTTAAGTTGTGAGTAGGTGGCTAGTATGTTATCTGACAGGAGAAAGTGCGGACGATACTCCTGCTTCCGTTTTTCCTGCGTTGTCTGAGAATTCAGAGCAGCTTTTCGGGTCCAAGTGATTTCCGCTTTCCGGTGGGTCACCCCAGAGTCGCTGTTGCATGCTACTGTTGTGTTGGGCCCTGGCTGTCTACGTCTCAGCGTGGCTTAGACAACTCTGTTGTTTGTAGCTTGCCTCCAGTTCTGACTGGCGTGAGCGGGAGTGCCCATTGCTGGGTTCTGCTACCTTGCACTCTCCGTAATCTCTTTACGCACCTCAGAGATACTTTCCTCTGAGGCCCGGGACTCAGTCCTATCCCAGGCTAGTGAGGATAAGTCGGGTTTTTTTTTGGGCTTGTGTTAAATTTATTATATTTATAGAGAATGATGTATTGATGGTGACATATTCAAGAATGTGAAATGAATGCCTATTGATTCAAGTGTGTTTCTGTGTCTTCTGGGAGTTTTTAGTTTGTCATAGATCTTGGATGCATTTTGCTAAGATTGTGCCTAAATATTTTATTTGCTATGTCAATTTACTGGTCAATTTTGCCTTGTGAACTGTTTTTGCTTGAATATACTGGTTTTCTTTTCATTAGAAGTATACATTCTCAAAGTATCTCATGTTTTTCCACACTTGGTCAGAGTTCGCCAACCCCTCAGGGCACGTAGCTGGAAGTAGGCTCCATGAAGTACTCTTCCTCCTCGAACTTGTTTTCTTGTTTCTAATCTGCATTATGCTAAGTTTATGGTGTTTTAAAAGAGTACTTGCCTTTGCCGTGTTGTTATTTGTGTATTTGTCTTGATTTCTCTTTATTTTTCATCTTTTTAAAGACAATATCACCTAGTTATGCTTATAGCTCTCTGTTGCTGTTGTTTTTTCCCCCACCTGATAAGAGTTAAATTATAAAGCTTACGTCCGTGTTGGTAATTAGGAGATACAATGAGCTGCTGCTGCTGTTGGTTCTGCTGTTGGTACTAATGCTTGCCTTTGGGAGAATTCTGTCTTCAGGTTTTAATTTCTCACTGAAATTGAATTGGTACACAAAGGGAAGCAATGACTTTTTGTTATTCATCACACTTTACTGGATTCCATGCTGTTTAGTATTATAGGAATTGAGCCTGCTTTTCCGTGACTCCAAAGTGTTGTGTTCAATGTTTTATTCCCATTTTCCTTTGTTTACATGTGCATGGTGTTTAATTGAGCATGTCTGCAAAGTTTTACTTTACCAGAACACGTAACCATTTCATAAATAGAACAATCACTTATTTTAATGATTAAGATTATTCAGAATGAACTTGTAGTGAATTTAAATTGTAGTTGACTGCAGATCTTTACACGAAATGAAATATCTTTATTGCTAGTGTCCTTTAATACTTTCTAAATCTTAAAAATATATTTAAAATATATCTTCTGGTTACTTTTCTACTTAGATGGTTTTATTTAATATGTTTTTCATACAGTGTTCTTAGCCAACTTTGTTTACGTCTTTGACAAACATTAAATGGTCTTAAAGCAACTAATATTTTTATCTAGAACTCAAAAATGACTGTTGATTCCAGCTACACAGGTGAACCAATGAATTCAGGATTGGCAACCAGAAGAGCGGTAAGCATTTCTCAAAGTTTGATCCACAGGTCAGAATTTCTTGATGTAAGGATGAAGAAATGCACTACAGGTGATTCTGATGTAGTCAAAGAATGGCAATCATTGAGCTCAGGTTGGCCAAATTGGAGATCGCTGTGTTGTTTTTCCAATTGCCTCTCTTCAAGAATTAACTAAAAAAACCTGGCTGCTTTCACGTGTAGAAGCAGGAGCCAATAGGAGAAACTCAGAGATCATCTAGTCTAAGAAATTACTTTAACAGACAAAACCACCAAAGTTCATAGAGCCCAATGATCTAATCTGAGTTTGTAGTAGAGGGGGAGACAGAAAAATAGGAGTAATTGGGCATTCCCAGCATGTGAAAAGAGTAATGGTTGAGCTTAGCTCTACCACAGATGAAACCTGAATGACTTTTCTGTCGTTAACAGAATCTGTCTTTTCTCTGCTTTAAGTATAGAATTGAGAAACAAAACGAGTATGCTGGTTTAGACAAGTGGCTAATGAGTGTACTACGCCCGAGGCTTTTATGCTTACCTCTTGGTAGCCTTAAGTAATTTAGTCCCATTCCCTTGGGGTACCTAGAAGTCACTATCCGTAGAGAAAGCCTGGTGCTATTTGGAGCTGGGTCCTGTATTTAAGCTCACACGAACAACCGGTAAATGCAAAAAGCTACAGCTTTTTTTGTTTTTGTTGATAATATCTACATTCATGATTTCGGGAGAGTCACATATATTTAATTCCTGTTTCTAGATTCATTGTAAGAGTTCACCATAAAAATGTTAATGAAATGCTTAGAAAGGTTGCACACTGTATAAATTATGCTATTTTTGTTATTACTAGCAGTAACAGGCATACTACTGCAACTGTTAAGAATAAATCATTGACACTATGATTGGCACTCAGATTATTCTGGCTTCAAGTGGCATAGTAAAATAAAAATAAATACCATTGAGAAAGAAAAGGAGGGTATAAAGGTTAGCTTATGTAGTTTTATTCATAGGACAGTATAGAATATATATATATGCACACATGCTCACATTTCTTTGAGCTAGTTTTGAAGCAAGTTAATGGCACAAATGAATGTAGTATATTTGAATGTAACTCTTGAGGCAACTTAATATTCAAAAGCCATTTTCATTTAAATGTAATTATCAAATGTCTACGTACTGTAACTCCATGGAATTCCCCACGGAATTGAGCTGCAACCAATTTGTGCTCAATATCCAAGCAGTGTTTGGCTGAATTGGGACATGACTATTACTGGTCCCAATACTGTGAAAGTTGCAATTTTGTATGTCTTTGAACCTTGGGAACTGATGTGCACGGGGTTCATGACTATGACCAGAATGAGGACAGATGTGCTCAGGTTGTTGTTTGGAGAAAGATTGTCAGGTAAGACAGGTGTCCTTCCTCTGAGATTCGTGGTGATTTGGATTCAGGGCCCCATGTGAATGAATACTGATATCTGAGGATATACAAGTCCAATATGGTGTAGTACGGTGTTTGCATACAACCTACATACATGCTCTTCTAGACTTGAAATTCTCTCTAGATTACTTATGCTATGGGAAGGTAAAATCTATGACAATGTTCATGACACTGTGTTGCTTAGGAATGGGGTCTAGAAAATTCTCTGCATGTAAATTTCCCCATGAATATTTTCTTGTGAAGGTGGTGGGTTGGAGGATGAAGAATCTGCTGATAGGGAGACTGTGCAACTGTCAAGGGCCAAATTAATATTCTTTTACACTGCGGTGAGAGCAGAGGAAGTCACGAGTGGAGTTCACAGATAGCTGATGGTCACTGCAGAGAAAGGGCAGGAGGAGTTGAGTAGCTGAGCCGTGCTTTGAGCAAGGTTTCTGATGAAGTGAAATTGGGGTTTCAGAGCAATATAATAAACCTTGGGTGAAGATATCAAAAATCCATTCCATTCTTGATAGATCAGCCCGGACAGTTTTCATAATACACAATAAAAACCAGTGGAGAAGCAGATGACAGCCTCGTCTTTCCAGGCTTCATTTTCTTTTGCAGCTTTTATGTGTAGCCAGCGTGTTTACAGTTGGAAAAGAAGCTAGCTTCTGTATTTATTAGACTTATTTCTGTAGATACCTGATAACTGATGATAGAAACAGGTGTTAAAGTCTGTTCACCTTTCCTGAGAAAAATGCCAACACACTGTGTCCCTTGGGGGCCTCAACCCACGTTTCTGCGTCTGCTGCCTGCACTGGTGGGTCAATGTAATTTTCTGTTATAGGCATCACAGTCACTCCTGAGGTCTAGAAAGCTGTCTCATTAGTGTGCACAGAGCTTTTCTTAAGGACGTTATTTTTGTTCCAGCTGCCACGATCAAGGTGGTTTCAAGTTCAGTTTTCAGTGAATGGCCATCTGCATGCGTTGATTGTCTTCACAAGGTAGAGGGAGAGGAACTCTGACGTCTTTTTCTTTTTCTTTTTTTAAATAAACTGATCCTAATGGGGGGCTCCACCTTCCTGTCTTCATCTAAACGTTCCAAAGGGCCTAATTTGTAATACCATCAGACTAGGGCTAGGGTTCCTAATGAATTTTAGGGGACCGCAAGCATTTAGTTCGTAAGTCATAAATTGATAAGTTGATGCATTTAATTTTCAACTGAATGTGAAAGGTATGGAGTAGCCAAGTGATGGCTAAAAATTTGTATCTATTTATTTTTTCATATGTATGCATACCCAAAACACACATTTCTATGTAAGAATATGTGTGCTTTTATGGTCCTGGGGATTCAACTCAGTTGTATTTTACTATTAACCTACATCCTTAGCTTTTCCTTATTTTTTTGAGGTGAGTTCTGCTAAGTTTCAATCCTCCTGCCTCAGCTTTCCTTGGTGCTGGAAGCACAGGGGTGCGTGCATCACCGTGCCCAGATCTTTCACACTCATTTCTGATCTTTGTCTTACTGACTGCATTCAGTTTAACACTAAATATTATATATGTGGATTTGAATTCAGCATCTTGTTTTGTGTAATTATTCTTCAGGTTCTATCTGCATGTTACTCATGTTTAACTTCTTATGCTTTTTTGCATTTTGTAATTTTTTTTACCGGGCAATGCATTAACCTTCTCCCACCCTTTTTAAAAAAACAACTCGTTTTCTCTCTACACTAACTTAAAATCCATAACTTACACAATCCCTTATAAATTTATAATTTATACAAGCCTTTCTATTTTGTTTTCTGTATAAAATTCAATGTGAATCTTTAATATATAAAATCTTAATAAAATATATACCTTCCAGAACAATGCAAAGTTTATTAAACACTGGAACTGATCAGATGGAAATAACAAGTACAATTGTAATTTGTTGATAAAAATATAATACATGCATAAGGGCAAGGAAATGTTAACTACCTTGATTTGATCATTATACATTCTGTATATACATCAAATTATTACATCTTGCTCCATAAATTAAAATGAAAAGCACTCTAGTTTATTCTCCCACTCAATTGTGTTTGTTTTTTGGAATATGTAAGTTCTATACTAAAAAATGCAGACGTTTTGTCTTTAATGCTTTATATAATGTTGTTTTTAATGTGCTATTCTGCCTTCATTTCTTGAATCTTATATTTTAATGTGGAATATTTTATTTTCTGAGATCTATTAACTTATTATCTTTCCTTCCTCTATGTCATTTATGATCTTTTAGTGCAATGTGATAGGTAATGTTACATGTTAGCAGGACTGGGCTAAGGGATTCCCAGAGAGCTGGTGAAACGTTTCTAAGAGCGCCTATGAAGGTCTCTAGGGTTAGCATTGGAATTCGTAGACCAAGGAGGGGCAGCTGCCCTCTCTAAGGTGGGTAGGGATGGAACAAGAAGATAAAGAGAAGAATTAATGAGCACTCTTTTTGAGCAGAGGAATCATCTGTTGATCATACCTTCTCTTGCTCTTGGATGTCAGGCCTTTTGCTTGGACACAGTTTCCTGATTCTCCAGGTTCTGTGTACAGCAGGCGTCAGGCAGCTTCTGAGCCTCCGTGATCATGGCTAATTTCCAAATAGATCTCTCCCTCCCCCCCATTTACTTCTTTGTTTCTATGTTTCTGAAGAACCTGGCTCCCTACACATGGGTACATAGAGGCAAATTCAGTTTTTGTCTCAAAATGTTGACAGATTTTTGTCACAGATTATAAAATTCTAGATGGGCAATTTTATGTATTTTCTAGCACACTGAACGTGTTTGCTGATAATAGTTTTCACTGTGGCCATAAGAAAAGTCAAGATAATCTCTTGGGCTGATTTTTAAGATTTATTGGTTTTTGATGTCATGCCGTTTCCTAAGATGAGTGATGTATGTGGTGATTATATCTCCATCTATATTCATTTGTCCAATTATAATTTTTGTTTATCATACTTAGTATTTTGGGGGATTTCTACATCAGATGTTGAGAGACTCAGACATTATAGAATTCTCTATTTTTTCCTCCTAAATTCTTCATATTTTTCTGGAACTTCCTTTATATATGTTTTAGATGTTCCTTATTTTTCATTTTTACTTAAACTTTTAAACAAATTCATTCTTTATATTGGCATGCAAATTCTGAGTAATTTCTTTGTAGTCCAGGTTACTTTTCTCTCTAGCTGTTTACAGTGTTACATATTTTTGGAAATTGCATCATGTTTTGTATGTACTTCATTTTAATACTTTAATTGCTAATTTCATGTTATATACTACACATTTCATATACTAGAGTAATTATTTACTATTCTGTGAATAGTATTTTTCATAATTTCAGAATCTCAAGTTCTTTGCAAATCTGCTTTTGAAATTTGTTATTTTTGACTTTTTACTTCTAGTGTTCTTTTTTGTGTGTTATGTGTTCTTTGACTTGATCCATTAATACTCCTTTGAGTTTCCTTTATGGGAATATTCTTGAGGTCTTCAGAGATGATTTGTGGTAGCATTTACATAAGTACATAAGTCCCCTTCGGTCTCTGTCAATGCAGGGTGACTGAGTTCTTAGTTAAGGTTCTGTGGGCCACACAAAGTATGGTTTCAGGTTGTAAATGTGTGCTATATCTAGATTGTGCTTATACGTTTTTACAAAACAATTTTCCTTTTCTTGCACTGAGGTTGAGTGGACTGTTTACACTATTTTTTTTTATCATTACACTGATTGAGATTTCATTTTAAAGGAGAATTTCTTACAGGATTCCTTACCCTGCTTTACCTGCTGAACCTTACTCAGATTCCAAAAGAGGCATCAAGGATTCTGTGAGTTCTGTCTGAAAATTAGGTACCCACATTTGGAAATTTTAAAATGTAAGTTTGAATTTCTAGTTTATTTATTTATTTATTTTTTGAGACAGGGTCTTGCTCTGTAGTCCAGGCTGATTCTGAGCTCACTATGTAGCCCAGCCTGGCCTCGAACTCACAGCAATTCTCCTGCCTCAGTCTCCTGAGTGCTAAGATTACAGGCATATGCCATCACACCCAGCTTTTGTGGTCTGGGGAAATGAACTCAGGTATTTAGTGTTTACTAGTTAAGCGCTTTAACCACTGAGGTATTTTTCAACACTGAGCTCTTTTTCCATTTCTGAATTTCTAGATAATTATATTTAGTGGGATAGTTTCTGCTTATGAAATTAAATGTTTTAATTCTTTACCATTCATGTACATAGGAAAATCTCTCTAAAAAGCAATATGTTACCTAAAATCTTCTTGATGGTTTTGAAAATTCCTTGTAAATAATATCTGGGGTTTGTCTTATTAATAATAATCTGAGAAAATTGTTGACAAGTATAGGAGGAATCAAATGATTTAAATATCTCATTAAAATACTTCAGTGAAATTAGACCAAATATATTCCTCCAAAACAAATTTTCAAAAGTAGGAGTAGACCAGATATTTGATAAGGTTAGGAGTTAGATTCCTGCCCTGGCAATACAAGATTTTTCTTTAAGTGACACTTATATAAATATGTCTCAGAAGTGCCTTGCATATTGAATCTTGTGACTTCCATAGACATACTTAGAATAAACCCAATGTTAGTGGAAGGCTTTGGATGTGCTCAGAGCCAAGTTTTGGTGGAGTTATGTAGAGGCAGTATCAGTTACTTCCACCCTATTGTCACCTAGATTTTAAGAATGTTTTAAAATCATCTTCTACGTCTTGACTTTTGCTATATGTGTTTTTCTTTACGTTTGGGTAAAGACAAACTTTCACCATGCTTTATGAATCATTAAAATGATGTGCTTGAGATGATAATTTAATTCGCGCTTGTAAAAAATAGTTCACTGTATCCTTCCATCTATTATAGAGATAATCTTAACTTCCCACCTTCATATAAGTGACACCGGTAACCTAGGATTGCACTAGCACGAGGATATTGCTTGCTACACCAATTCCAGTTTCTTAAGGATGAATAAGACATTACAAGATAAACACATGCGGCCGCAATGCCAAATGAACCCACATTCGTGACGTTAAGAACAGGTGGAATGAAGCAAGACTCTACTTTTTGGTTGTTTTTCAATTCCCAGCACAGCAGGTTTGTTGGCATGCACTTAGAAAGATGCACTGATTTAATCTGGAGAACAGGGTTGCTTCTCAATTTTAAAGTAAAATCATTATCACAAAAACTGGATGATCTAAAGTTTTCAGCTTCCTAAATATGAATATGATTTTTATAGTCAAACTTTTAAATCTCCATTTATACAATATATTAACATGCATCACACAAGGCATTCCATTCACAAAGTACTACAGTTTGTTAAAAACTTCACACACACCCCCAAAAGTCTCTGCCAGATTCAGCCACTACTAAATCACTAAAGTAATAAAGGTTATGAAATAATTATCATAGTTCTCTCAAAGCAAGCTCCGAGACACTCTGGAAAAGATGTTCTCTTACAAGAATAATGTCAATGGTATCAAGTTACAAGAAAGTCAACATAGGCCTAGTAGTCAGGTACCTGCTAATTACAATGACTTTAGGATGTGCTGCCTTTAGTGTATATACTGATATTTGGACAACTTTTGAAAGGAATACAGGTATTGAGCAACCGCGCCCATTCTTAATAAGATTCTCAGCTAAGAGTAGGTGGAGTGTGTTGGAGCCCACCACGTACACTTGTGTGTCTACTGCAAGGTGACATTCCTCAGAAGTTTCTTCTCTTTGACTGTCAGATCCACTCGATGTTCAACTCTGACAGCCTGTGTGCATGACTGTGCTCACAGCTGGAGCCACTCTGAAGCTCTTTCTCTAATATCCTCCACAGTGCAGGCTCCTCCCTTCTGTGACTTACCTTCCACGTATGCATGTGAAATGACAGAAGGGAAGAGAGACAGCATCTTCTCTCTCGTTGCTGACCAAGCAGAGGCCTGAAGTAGCAATGTGTGACAGATTCTCATGCCCTGCAAAAGCCAGTCGCCACTTGGGCCATGGCTACCTTCACTATAAACTAGATTTTTAAAAGCCAGTTAAGCTTCTGAAGTGACTGGTGCCACACTCGGTCACTGATGGAGTCCACACTGGGAGGGAGCCTCAGGGAGTGACACCTGTACCGGAGGCCAGTTCCTAACAGGAATTCAATCACTACAGACAGAGGATACAATTAGGACATCAGATAACTCTGTCAGAGCGGCATCAACCTAAACCTAGTCACATAGTGTTGGGTAATGTATGTGGAATTTAAAATGTATGTATGTATATATGTTTCCACAAAGTTTGTGCCAGACAAAAAAGGCCTACAGTTGTGGGTCCGAAAAGCATAGGGAAGCTAAAGATTTTAGCATTAAAAAGAGGCCAAGAACTTGCACTCAGGACTAAGAAAAATGCCTTGAGGGCATTTTAAAAGTCAACAAGACCCAGCCCTTTATCCACTCAAGAGTGAGAGCCAAAAAGACTTTGCTCTGAGAATAATAGCCCAGGGCCAAAGAAAAAAAAAAGTTTCATGAAAACAGCCACTTGGAGTTCAACCATTTAAAAACTTAAAGACCCCAGCAGCATTTGTCCATAGGGGCCAGGCTACTACTGCTAAAGCCAATGGCAGACCTTGGTGACAACCGTGTCGTCCTGGCTTTACAGGCTTGCAGATTGCAAGAGATATGGGTTCATGGAAGCCTCTGCCCAGATTTCACAGGAAGGCCTTGTAGGCCAGACAGTGTGAGATTGTAAAGGAGAGGCCCCAACTACAGTGGAGAACTGATAATTGACAGAAGCCAGCAGCACGGGTAGTTGTCTGAGGAAGGCTACAGGTGTGAGCAGTGCCAGCCCAATGGAGAGAATGGGGAAGGCGCAGCCAGAGGCAATGCTATAGAGGCAGCCCCGTCCTAGCCCCTTGGAGTTCATATGTTTCCACTTTTACTCTGGGTTCTGGAACTGGAGATATGGGATTTAACCCTTACCCTACTAGGTTTAAAACTTGTTTTGGTCCAAATACCTTTTAACCTGTAACTGCAGAGATGCATGTATTCATTTCTGCAAGCCTTCTTTTTTAGGCTGGAAATTAACCAAATTTAGCCCTTAATATAAACATAAAGCGACCATGCCACCAGAATTTAGTTTATCCCCTCATTGTTCCTTCATGGTAAATGTGTTCGCACTTTTTAATAAGGCTTCTGAGAAGATCTGATACGACATTACTCAAAAAATATTGCAACATGCAAAAATTTTTGGCATGAATATCTCAACAGGCATATACAAATGTCTGGGGTTCTAAAGTCATTTGGAAATTGGAACACATTTTTGAGCTGGAGTATTGGTATTTTAGTTCCCAGTAGAACTTGTGTAAACTTTTGTTAGACCAATAAATCTGAACTTTTGAATAACAATATGACTAATATTATCTCCACCCCTTGCTTACATCCAACCACGTCTTTGTGAGAGGCAAATGTCAAGCGATGGAAATAAAGCAACTTCTACCAGTCACTTAGATTTGAGTAGAAACTTCGATTTATCATGGGTCAGGAGAAATGGCAATTAAAGCCTTATAATTGTGAGATCCTTTACATGCTAGCATTTTCAGCTGTAGTGTATAGAAGGATGATTTAAAAACAGGAGGATGTTTTTATCCTGTCTGAAAGCATTTGCTGGAAAGATTGGCATTTAAAAGATGCTAGTTAGTCAGATGTAGCAAGGAAGGCTCCATAATCTCTACAATCTTGTTCGTTGGTGTATTTGTTAAATACATCTGTGTATCTGTCAAATGTTTACATGTTACCTGACTGTATTCAAAGGTAACTACTTCGTACATTGCCTACATGAATGTTATCGAACATTCACTACTGGCTGGCCATTCTGATTTGAGATTTGTAAGTTTAATTTTTTTTTTTAGAAAGTTAATTATTCACTCACTTTAAAGACTTAAACTTTTAAATGTAAAATTGATATTTCAAAATAAATTTGGATTTACATAACACTGCAGACATAGTACACAGAGTTCCCACATGATCTACTTCTGAATTTGTCTATTAACATACAAAATGTGGTACCCTTGTTACATGAAAGAAAAAATATTGATTCAATTTTATTACCTAAAGCCCATGTGGCTCAGACTTCTCACACCCACAGCCTTCTCACCTGGGATTTTGTTTGATTGTCGTGTCTCATGTTTCATTGGGTCCCTCTTGGTCCTGTCACTGTCTCAGCCTTGTTTATGGTAACTGATGGCTTTGAGTTGGTAGAGGCGGGTGTTTCCTACTTGCCCTTCTATTGGGGTTTTTTCTGATCTTTTCTTCGTGATTAGAATAGGGCTGTACGTTCTGGGAAGGTCGACCACAGGGGAGACGTGGCTTTGTCGACATGTCTTATTAGGAGAACATGCCCGCTAACTGCTGACACAAACCTTTGTCATCTGGCTGAGGCAGCACTTGTCAGATTTTTACACCCTTTCTTCCCTTCTTTTTTCTTTTATTTTTCTTTTCCTTCTTTTCTTTTATTAGCCTTTGTAAGAAAGTCACTCTGGACAGCCTACACTTTAGATATGGGGAGTTTCTACTACATGTTCTGTGCTGAGGATGCCTGCATGCATATGTGTATTTACTGAGTCAAGTCTCACTCTATCGTTTGGGCTGGTCCTGAATTCACTGTGTAACCCAGGCTAGCCTGGAACAAATGGCAATTCTCATGCCTCAGCCTCCTCCAAGCTGTGATTACAGGCTTGTGCCACCACACCCAGAGTGCCATAGAGACATGCCTTTTCACCTCTCTGTCCCCCTCACCCCGCTTCATGTGGTGCTCAGAAATTGAACCAAGAGCTTGCTACTTGCTAGGCAAGCGTTTCAATTGCTAAGTATATATTTAAAGAAATTAGCGTGCCAGATGCCTGCATTCTGATGTTTTCCTATAAAACATAATAGTATGAAATGGAATAAACTTGCTTGCCCATCTGTACACAAATATGGTAAAAATACACAATGGAATACTATTTTTGTATTGAAAAGGAATGACAACCTCAATTTGCAACCACATAGATGAGTCTGGAGGAAATCTTACTAAGTGAAATAAGGCAGACAAGCAGAAATACTGCATGTTTTCACTTAATATGTGGAAACTAAAGTTGATAAGTAGAATAGTGATTACCTGAGTCTGGGGAGGGCAGAGAGAAAGGGAGGGTGGTTAAATCAGTACAGGAAGGCAGATAATTGTAATGTTTTAAAACAGGGAAACTAGAGTTAAAAATTATAAAATTTTAAATAGCTCTTAGAAAAGATTTTTAAATGTTACCAGCACAGAGAAATGAGAAATGTTTAAGGTGATAATTATGCAGACTACATTGATATAGTCTTTAAATATATGTATTGAAATATTCTGTACTCCATTAATTTGTATGGTTATGAGAAATTAAATGGAATTAGACTTCATCTCCTTTAGGGTAAAATATTTACATATAGTATTTGGACTAGTTGGTTTTCATGTTAAATGTATGTTTCTTTGTAACTTGGGGGCTTTGCTGTATCAACATAGATTCAAAAATAAGGAAAAACCATTTTTTAAAATCAAATTTAATCTTCTAGTAATAGCACCAACCATTAGATCTCTTTCAAAGACAGGCCTTGGTACCTGGACTACACTGATAAAAAAAGAACATGCCTTCACCCCTGGCTTATATGTACTGAGAACGCTGAGAATTTTCTTTCTACATTATTTTTCTGTAGCTAGTTAATAATCAAATGGATCATTTGCTGTGATAGCAAATTTCCAGCTAGACTGAGAATACATTCTTTTCCTTTTCTTTGGCAGAGTCATGTGTTGTATATCTTTATTACTTCTACTTAGAAGAGATTACTTTTTCACTCTTGATATATCGTAGGTTTTATATGGAACAGAACCCTCGGGAAAGCGATTTTCCTCTTCAACTTGCAGGGTTTTCGATATCCATCATAATTCCTGTCATATCCTGTGGATATTACTTTGACCATTGCGGCCAAAAATCCTGATGTAATCAGTTCAGTCTTCGGGGAGTTCTTTGAATCCAAGCCATTAGGTGTGTCTAAACAAGTCCTGCGAGCTGCTCTCGCTGGGCTGCGCTCACAGGTGAGCTTCCATCAGTAATTAGATCTTCCACCCTGACATTGAATAAGCAGTGCTTGTCAAACTAGGACACTGCCAGTCTCGAAGCTTATTTGTGAAATACAGGGAAGCAGCAAATTCTGACTTGACTTTGGCAATAAACACTATTGAATATCGAGCTCTATGGCTTGCTGTGAATGTCATTACTTTCTCATTTATACATTTTTACAGCAGACTGTCAGTTTGTTTTCTGCTAAAGTAATACTTTATGAATCATTTTTAATCTCTTTCCCAAATGGAGAGTTTTAAGTATATTGCGGTGTTTGTTTTGTTTTCGGATGTTTGTCTCTGTGCCTGTCTGTTGGCCTCTCCCTTTCTCATTCTCCTTCCCTCTCTTCCCTTTTCCTCCTGTTCCCTTTCCTCCTCCCTCTCTATAATTAACTATAAAATATTTATGTAAAGGTGATATATAGAATTGAAGGAAATGGGTGGGGTTAGTGCAACCACTGGGGGAATGGAAGAAGAGTATGTACATCATGACAAAAAATGTTCAAGTTCAGGGATTCTGACTCTCGTGTTAAAAAGGTACCATGATTTTCAATTTTGAGTCCAGCCTTGACAGAGCACCAGTTATACAACAGAAGCATTTTTAAAGTCTCAGGGGACCTGCTTGTCTCCGTGTCTAGGAAGAGAGAAAATAAGAACGGGTTAGTGCAAATTTGCTTTAACTAGAAAAATGATGTAAGTACGGTTCTGATTTAATGAACATGGTATAGGCCACAGAGGTCTTCATTTTAAACACAGGTACTTCTTGCAAGTGCTCTAAAAAAAGGCATTTTATGATCTGAAACTTGGGGGCAATGATTTTCCATCTTTGTTTCCCCAAACTTGTTTTTTTTTTTTTTTTATAGATGTTCAAGTTTTACAGAACAAAGCCTCCACACTTTGTCTTGCCTGCTCTGTCGGTGTTAGGGCACCTGATGGAAAAGTTTTGAAGGGTCTGAGCTTTTAACCTATTTCTAAGTTAGCCTGCCACAGTTTCATGGATACTGGTGAAAGACACAAGACTCTTGCCCAAAGACAAAGGGCCTCAGCACCTACGGCAAGGCAGGCCACCTGAGACTCATGTTCATATTTGTTCTCTTCTGTGAGGTCAAGGAAGGGCAGGCCAGGTAGATGCTGTGCAGAGCTTGTGACAGATAAGAAATCCCGAGTTTTAGAAAATCATTGATTGCATAAGATGGATGCTAGCAAATTTGCTCAACTTTTGGTTTAGCAGGAGATATTATGTGTATTATTTTGGTAAGAAGACAAACATGTCCTCCAATCTACAGAAAGACACTACTTGTGCCATGCAGAGTTGTTTGCTACACAAGCTCCCTTGCAATGCTAGTTCAGAAATGTCCATTTTAAAAAATCTGTGCTTTTTAAGTCAAGCAGAAACATGAAAACTGTACAGTGTGAACATGTGGCTCTACACATCTTATAAAGTTACTTGTCATCCATCTAGATTCTAAGAATTAAAGTTTTTAATGTATCCATTTCATTATCCCATTGTTTTTTTCCATTCATTCAAGTATTTCAACACTTACATTTGCCAGGCGCGGGGCCTGCTACTGTGGTAAGTTAGAAATACCACAGAGGGCTAGATGCGCTTCCCTGCCTGTGTCACTTACGGGAAAGAGATGCGTAGTTATGCCAAAACCCCAAACGAATTACAATGTGGCAAGTACAAATAACCTACAACAGTGAACAGCTAGGGACAGAAAGATTTGGAGGAAGAGTGAAGGTAAAGTTCTTGCTGAAACTGCTTAAGCACCTGTGCCAATGCAGCAAAGAGTAACAGGGAGAGTAGCCCCATGTGCGGGAGGGAATAGACCGGGACTGAATGATGCAATCTCTGTCCTGTTAGGTTAAGCTTGGAATTCTACTCTGAGAGCTTTAGAGAGATACTAAAAGAAACAAAGTCAGTCTTCGAAAAAGACACACGCATATCCATGTTTATAGCAGCACAAGTCATAGTAGCCAAATCCTGGAAGCAACCCACCTGCACATCCAAACAGGAGTGGATAAAGATGTGGTGCCTATGCACAATGGAATACTGTGCACCCATAAAGATAGATGTGAAGCATTTGAATGTAAATGGGTCCCCTGGGATCAATGCTCAGTGTAATTGACCAGCCACAAAAGACTATCGATGGGTGTCCCTCTTATGAAATGCACAAAAATAGTGGCATAAAGCCATGAGTGGGCAGGGTAGAAGGAGAGGCAAAGGTCAAAAAGGAAAGGAGTGAACCTCTGAAAAAGGGATGGATACAGACAGTCACTAATTCCCCAAACCCCACGATTCTAGTGTGTTACAGAATTTGGAACTCACCTGTTTACAAAAAATAAGTTAAAATGTTAAACTTTATGTCATGTGAATTTTTTTAACCAAAATAAGTTTTAAGCAAGTGAAAGATATCAAAGTTGTGTTTGGAAAAGCCAGAGTCTCTGGACTGTGAGTGGAGGAGTACAAAATTCGCTCTGGGGAATTCTGCATCAGACACGTTGACAGGTTGGCATAGAAATTCAGAATAGAGGGCAATAGTTGGCTCAGATATTTAAGAGGCAGAACTAATAGACTGGATTGAGTTCAGAAGTGAACGGGAGACATCTGAGAATGCTCTCAGATCTTGCTTAACATCAAGTAGGTGAGAAGACCCATGCTGCAATGAAACACTGGGGATGGGACCGCCAGTGCATTGACAGATCACAGCCTCTCAACAGTCATCACAGTGATGCTTGAGGAAAATGTTACTTAGTGAGCCTTGTGGGTGTGGGATATGGGATCCATCTACGCTTATTTTCAAGATTCTATCCTTGTGTTGAGCTATGTGCCTGGAACATCTTGCACCTCCGAAGAGTCACTTCCCCCCCCTCCCCCAACCCCATTATATTGATATGCATAAATGCAATACAGAAAGCTTACATCGGTCTTGAGAATTTTGTGCACATACATATCGTGGCAAAGTTACAAATCCTTTCCTTCCCTCTTTTCAACCCTCTTTCCTCCTCCCCCCACCCCCAGTTTCCATTATTCCTCACATAATGTGAAATAATTGTGATCTGGTTTCTCATATCAGAGAAACCATTTAATATTTTGCCTTCTGCTTCTGACTCACTTCACTAAGCATGATGGTCTCAAGTTGCTTCCATTTACCAACAAAAGCCTCCAACCCATCTGACTTTATATACATGAGTAGTATTCCATAGTGTCTAAACACCACAATTTATGCATCCATTGGTCTGTTGATGGGTATTTTGGTGTCTTCCACATTTTAGCGATTGTTAGTTGTGCTGCTATGAACATGAGTATACATGTATCTGTTACGTGTTGCTTTTAACTCTTTTGGAAAAATTCCAAGAAAAGGTGTCAGTGGATCAAAGGGGGTATTTATTGCCAGTCTTTTGAGAGACTTCCATATTGCTTTCCACAGTGGTTGTACCAGTTTACATTCCCACCAGCAGTTCAGAAGGGTTCCTTTTTCCCCACGTCCCTGCCAGCACTGATTGCTGTTTGTGTTCTTGGTATACACCGCTCTCTCTGGAGTTAGGTGGTATCTTAGTGATGTTTTGATTTGCATTTCTTTTATGGTTAAAGATGTTGAGTATCTTTTCAGGTATTTATTCATCATTTGAACTTCATCTGAGAGCTACGTGTTAATTTCTTTTGCCCATTTTTCAATAGGGTCATTGATTTTGAGGGGCTTTTAGTTCCTGTATGTTTTAGTTATGAACCTCCTATATGAGGTATTTCTGGTGAATAATTTTTCCCAGTCTGTTGGTTCTCTTTTTACACAGTTGATAATTTCCTTTGCCATGCAGAAACTTTATAATTTGACATAATCCCATTTAATAATGGGGAAAGTTTCTTTTGCTTTTGATGTCTTATTAAGAAAGTCTTTGCCTACACCTATGTCTTTTAGATATTTGCTTAATTTGTCTTCCAGAAGGTTCAGTGTTTCAGTTTTAATATCTAGATTTTTGATCCACTTTGATTTGATTTTGGTGCATGGTGACAGGTGTGTGTCTGGATTCATTCTTCTGCATATGGATGTCCAATTTTCCCAGTACCATTTGTTGAAGAGGCTGTCTTTTTTCCAGTGTATACTTTTGGCTCCTTTATCGAGGATTAGGTAGCTGAGGGTATTTGAGTTTATCTCTGCATTCTCAGTTCTGTTCCACTGGTCTGTGTGTCTGTTTTTGTGCCAGTACCAAATTGATCTTACAACTATTGCTTTATAGTATAGTTTGATGGCTGGTATTGTAATGCTTCCTGCCTTAGCCTTGTTACTCAAGATTTTTTTGGCTATTCTAGGTCTCTTTTGGTTCCACATGAATTTAAGGGTTTTTTTTTAAGTTCTGTGAAAAAATTGTTGATATTCTGATAGGAATTGCATTGAATCTGTATATCAGTTTTGGGGATATAGTTGACTATATCCAAGAACAGGTGATGTCTTTACATTGTCTGATGTCGTCTACAACTTCTTTCTTCAATGTAATGTAGTTTTATGTCGATCCTTCACTTCCTTGGTTAGGTATACTCCTAGGTAGTTAATTTTTTTGCTGAACTATTGAGAGTAGAATTATTCTTCTGAGATCTTTCTCAGTGAGTTCGTTGTTGTAGAGAAAAGGTATTTCTTTTTTAGTATTGATTTTTGTAGCCTGCAATTTGGCTGAATTTGTTTATTATTTCCAAGTGTTTCATAGTGGAGTTTTTGGTGTTTTCTATGTAGGTAATCATATCATCTGCAAATAAGGATAGTTTTACTTTCTCTTTTCTGATGCAAATTCCCTTTATTTCACTTTCTTGCCTGATGCTATTGCAAGTGTTTCAAGGACTATGCTGAGTAGAGTGGTGAGAGTGGACAGACAGCCTTATCATGTTCCAAATTTGAGAGAAAATGCTTTTAATTTCTCTCCACTTCCTACAATGTTTGTGGTAGGTTTGGCATATATGGCTTCAATGAGTTTGAGATAAGGCCCTTCTCTATTTTTCTGAGTTTTTATCATGAAATGGTGTAGAAATTTTATCAAAGGCTTTTTCTGCATTAATTTAGATGACGTAGTTCTCGTTTTTGCTTTTGTTGATGTGATGCGTTAGGTTGTTTAATTTATGTATGTTAAACCAGCCTTGCATCCCAGGAATGACACCCAATTGGTCATGGCCTGTGATCTATTTGACTACTCATTGTTATAAAGAATCTCATTGTTGTTGCTAGAAACTTATAAAGCATTTTTGCATCTATACTGATTAAGGATATTGGTCTATAGTTTTCCTTCCTGACTGTCTTTGCCTGGTTTTGGGACTAAGGTGATGCTAGCCTCCAGAAGTCAGTGTGACAGTATTCCTTCTCTTTCAACTTGATGGAACAGTTTGAGAATAATTGGAGTTAGTTCTTCCCCTGAAATACTGAAAAGATTCTGCTGTGAATCCATTTGGTCCTGGGCTTTTATTTGTAGGCAGAGCTTTTATTACTGCTTCATTATCTGTGTGAGTAATGGGGTTTTTCAAGATTGTTATATCTTCATTTGTTACTGTTATATCTTCATTTCTTCAGTGATCCATTGTTTGGCCAGTAGTGAGTTGTTTAGTCTCCATGAATTTTGTTCGGGAGCCCACAAGAGCTACAATTGTTACCCATCAGTGTGGACCTGTTACCTGGGAGACAGTCTCTTCTAATAACTGTCAGCTTCCGTATCGCTTTCCTCCCCTAGCCAGGTAGTGTGGAGGAGGTCCACAATTGTCCTTAGTAATGTCTCCTAGACATCGACCTGGAAGGAGTACAAAGGGTTCCCTGGAGTAGTTTAAGAAATCATCAGACCCAGCAGCAGAACCTTTTCCAGATAGCTGAGGTTAAATATTTTCCATCTATTATAGAATTATATGCTCATTGTAGAAAACATGTTATGAAGAAAATAATGGGTATCTGTAATCATATCATTGAAAGATAAATAATATTGTAGATTATTTTCTTGAATTTGACTATGCACTTTATATTGATGGCATAATGCTGTAGAATACAATTTAATATTCTACCAGTTAAAACTTTAAAATTTATCTTGATACCATAGACTTTCTCTGGCATTCATAATTCTTAAAGCTTGGTTTAGGGAAAGCAATGTTAAATTAATCATCACAGAGATCTTTAGCTATAGGTAAAGAAGTTCAGCATGATTCCCTTTGCCCGGAAAGAAAATGAAAGCACAGAAGTGCGCTGATCTTTCTCAAACCTCGCCCTTGTTAATTATTGATGTCGAAGGAAGAAGTTGAATCTAAACTAGCTGTATGGTTAGATACTTGTTTCAGGAAACTCAGCCTGGTGGTGGTTATGTAGTGGTGCCAGGCTGCGCAGAGGACCAATTGAGAAATTGTCCAGTAAAATGGGTAAAAAATGAAGACCTCATTGAAAACAGAAACTGAGTAAGGGGTGGAGGGCAGAGAGTGGGTTATCAAGGGGGTACAAGTATCTCCAGTTTTTGGGTTGGTGACTTAAGGAAAGCAAAAAGTGTAAAAAAGGCAAATGCTCAGGTGATGCATTCTTGTAGACAGTAGACAGATACTTTATGTTTATAGTCGGTCATTTGATCCTTCATTTTCTTCCTTAAGCTCCCTTGAAGAACACACAGTGCGCGCGCGCACACACACACACACACACACACACACACACACACACAGAGAGAGAGAGAGAGAGAGAGAGAGAGAGAGAGAGAGAGAGAGAGAGAACCTGCCTAAGTACATTGATGAGCAACAGAAAGCTTACATTCTATAGGGAAAGGTAGGAAGGTGCCGAGTCTCGGGCTAGCATTTCAGGGATTCCCCGTATGTCTCATTAGTTCCCATGGTCCCTTCTTGACCCTATTACCTTTGATCCCTCCCTCCCAGTTTCTCTTTCACTGACTTTCTCACTTTTCATCAACATTGGCATTTCTGCTTATCTCTTCCTGAATCCTCTTTTGCCCCAGGTCCGCCCATGTTTATATTATTATTTTCTTTTTTTTGGCAATATTGAGGATTGAATCCAATGTCTGAGCCCTGGGTAACATCGCCAGTCTTGTTACTTTGTTTTATTTTGTTATTAATATTTTTAAAATTTCAGACAGGGTATTATTACCTTAGTTTGGGCTTGAATTTGTGCTCTTCCTGCCTCAGCCTTCCAAAATGCTGAGATGACAGGCCAGTGTCACCAGTCTAGTATTGCTCTTTTGTTCAGAGCAATTTCTCTCTTCCTGGCTTCTGTCTCTAAGCGTTCACATGGGCACCCACCACGTCTTCTGGTCTTCGAGCATGAAATGTTTTAGAAATCAAGACTGAAACATAAATGACAAACTTCTTGGCAATGGAATCAGAGGCACCTTGGGTAGCTCCTGGGTAGTGTGAAGTTTCTTCCCTCTGGGTGGTTGGTGTTACTCTTAGAGATCTGAGCTTTCAAATAGTTCAATGCTGATTCCTCTCTTTCATTTCAGTCTCAATTCTTTTAATACTTTTTTGGGACACTCTGCTGAATGATCTAGGACAGGCAGATAGAGTATAACAGCCTGATTGATGTTCAGGGCTTTATAACCCAGCTAGAGTGATAATGCAGGTGCTGAGGAGGCAGCCCGATGTGAGGAAAGGCCCCTCAGCATCAGAGAGGCAAGCCATTTGGAAGAGAAGCATTGATTGCCACTGCAGAAAACCGGGGGTGGCGAAGATGAGATCTGATCAAGTCTTTGAAGTATGCAGAAAAGTTCATGCCGAGGAGGAAGGGAGGGGCGCTAGGCAGACGCGATCCTATGATCAAAGTCAAGGGAAGAAAGTTGTATGGTCTGAAACTGCATAGTTGGAGATAAGTTGGGGCAGAAATCTGGAGTCACTATGAGTATTGCATACATCAAAGAGATACACTAGGTTGCAATAAGAGATAGTGATGTTTTCTGCTTTTGAGGATGTAAGGATGAGTTTCTATTTTCCTCCAGTGTTCTCAGCGGTTTTTATTTTTTTTTTCAATGTTAGCAATTGAAACCAGGGCCTCACACACGCTTGACAAATGTCTTATTATTGAGTTACAGTTCCAGCTCCTTTGAAAATTTTTAATTTTGAAACAGGGTCTTGCTAAGTTGCCCACGCTGGGACTTGCAGTTGCCTGTCTTAACCTTCCAGGTGTCGGGATACAAGTGTGTGCCACCACACCAGCAGTACCCGGGAGCTCATTCGTGCCCCGTTTGACATATTGAGAAATCCTTTATTTTTCAGTAAGTTTTATTTATTTATTTTTTTTGTTCTCTGCCAAAAGGATTCATGTCCAATTTAGGAAACTGTCAGGTTCTATGTATTCTATGAAAGTACATTATAAGTGCATTATATTTGCCCTCCAACTCTTTTCCATATTAATACTAGGTAGAGTGACCACTTAAAATTTAAAACAGTGATTTTTTATTCCACTGCCTCAAATCTTTGAGTGCATTTCTATTCCTTTTTAAAATAGTTAAATATCTAGAAGAAGACTTCGATGAAGAATAAGTTATTTGTGGGCTGAGAATATAGCTCCAACTGTACATGAGGTCCTGGGTTTGATCATCAGCGAGAGAGAAGGGGAGAGGAGAAAAAACAAGGAGAGTTACTGAGATTAATTAAAAACTAAAAATAAGCTATTTATAGTATCTAACATAAGAGCGAGACACTTGGATAAAAAGAGTCCTCCATGGTTCACAAGCACATGAACACAGCTTCCTGGGAGGGTGTTGAATATTTGAATATGTAATATGCAATAGTTGACTGCTATCAGGTATTGCTTCAGGGATGCGCATGGACAGGTGCTTTGTTCTGATGAGCTCGCTTGCACTTTCTATGTCTCTCGTCTTCGCAGTTATATCCCATAGTTACTGTCGTCTCCGGAGATCCTTCTCTCCTTATGCTCCCGTTCTCAACCCGCCCTTTCTGGGTTCGCTTTTAAAATGTTACTATTTCCTTTTTCTTTCTCGTTCCCTCCTCCAAGCCACCAACCGAATTTCTTGCTGACAAGCTTTTGAAGGCTTTTATGCATTTCAAATAGAATCTTAAAAATTCTTCATACGAATCAGTCATCTGCCATTTGCCAAGCAGTTCATTTCAGGAAATACATTAAATTATACAATATATAATTGTGCCAAATCCTTAGGCAGCTCATTGTATATTTAAGCTTATATTTTATTGCTGTAGGAACAATGTATAAAACCAAAAAGTGATTCCAGCTACGTAAGGAAGTGCCTAAGCTGTGTGGATGTTGCCATGTTGGAGTCTGAGCAGCGCGGATACGCCACTGTGGCAGAGCCATCTATGAAAGCTGCGAGAGAAGGCCTTTTAGGAATATTTGTCCAGTGAACTCATGAATGCCAGTCTATGATATTTTCAACAGTGGTGATGGATTTAGTTCCTCTTCAAACCCTACTTCTGTGTCTCTAGTGGTATTAATAGTTAATGAATTGATCAATGTTTTAAATATTTATTGCACTTTTGCTCTGGGTTTGGCACTGGGTCAGATCTCTTACGGGTGAGGGGAGACCAGTAGAGTTTGAAAGTGGAAATAAAAATTTGACTATTTGTACATGTAAATTAGAACATAAGTCATTTAGCAAATACCCAGTGTTGAATATCATTTTAGATATTGGTAGATTTCATGCATTTTCTCATTGAGGGAGATAAGACATC